>CANTUQ010000303.1:0-83710 GCA_947683425.1 Excoecaria cochinchinensis
GATCCAAAATTTCACCACTTTCGGCGATTTCTCGATTTCGGCGATTTCCCCTAGTATAATGCCTTCTGAAGCCCGTAAAAATTCGTCAGATCACGACGAAGCCAATCCTCGACGCATTGTGACCGGCAGGCTCCCAGTAGCTATTCCGATCAGGTTTTCCTGAATTATTCGACCCGGATCCAAAATTTCACCACTTTCGGCGATTTCTCGATTTCGGCGATTTCCCCTAGTATAATGCCTTCAGAAGCCCGTAAAAATTCGTCAGATCACGACGAAGCCAATCCTCGACGCATTGTGACCGGCAGGCTCCCAGTAGCTATTCCGATCAGGTTTTCCTGAATTATTCGACCCGGATCCAAAATTTCACCACTTTCGGCGATTTCTCGATTTCGGCGATTTCCCCTAGTATAATGCCTTCAGAAGCCCGTAAAAATTCGTCAGATCACGACGAAGCCAATCCTCGACGCATTGTGACCGGCAGGCTCCCAGTAGCTATTCCGATCAGGTTTTCCTGAATTATTCGACCCGGATCCAAAATTTCACCACTTTCGGCGATTTCTCGATTTCGGCGATTTCCCCTAGTATAATGCCTTCAGAAGCCCGTAAAAATTCGTCAGATCACGACGAAGCCAATCCTCGACGCATTGTGACCGGCAGGCTCCCAGTAGCTATTCCGATCAGGTTTTCCTGAATTATTCGACCCGGATCCAAAATTTCACCACTTTCGGCGATTTCTCGATTTCGGCGATTTCCCCTAGTATAATGCCTTCAGAAGCCCGTAAAAATTCGTCAGATCACGACGAAGCCAATCCTCGACGCATTGTGACCGGCAGGCTCCCAGTAGCTATTCCGATCAGGTTTTCCTGAATTATTCGACCCGGATCCAAAATTTCACCACTTTCGGCGATTTCTCGATTTCGGCGATTTCCCCTAGTATAATGCCTTCAGAAGCCCGTAAAAATTCGTCAGATCACGACGAAGCCAATCCTCGACGCATTGTGACCGGCAGGCTCCCAGTAGCTATTCCGATCAGGTTTTCCTGAATTATTCGACCCGGATCCAAAATTTCACCACTTTCGGCGATTTCTCGATTTCGGCGATTTCCCCTAGTATAATGCCTTCAGAAGCCCGTAAAAATTCGTCAGATCACGACGAAGCCAATCCTCGACGCATTGTGACCGGCAGGCTCCCAGTAGCTATTCCGATCAGGTTTTCCTGAATTATTCGACCCGGATCCAAAATTTCACCACTTTCGGCGATTTCTCGATTTCGGCGATTTCCCCTAGTATAATGCCTTCAGAAGCCCGTAAAAATTCGTCAGATCACGACGAAGCCAATCCTCGACGCATTGTGACCGGCAGGCTCCCAGTAGCTATTCCGATCAGGTTTTCCTGAATTATTCGACCCGGATCCAAAATTTCACCACTTTCGGCGATTTCTCGATTTCGGCGATTTCCCCTAGTATAATGCCTTCAGAAGCCCGTAAAAATTCGTCAGATCACGACGAAGCCAATCCTCGACGCATTGTGACCGGCAGGCTCCCAGTAGCTATTCCGATCAGGTTTTCCTGAATTATTCGACCCGGATCCAAAATTTCACCACTTTCGGCGATTTCTCGATTTCGGCGATTTCCCCTAGTATAATGCCTTCAGAAGCCCGTAAAAATTCGTCAGATCACGACGAAGCCAATCCTCGACGCATTGTGACCGGCAGGCTCCCAGTAGCTATTCCGATCAGGTTTTCCTGAATTATTCGACCCGGATCCAAAATTTCACCACTTTCGGCGATTTCTCGATTTCGGCGATTTCCCCTAGTATAATGCCTTCAGAAGCCCGTAAAAATTCGTCAGATCACGACGAAGCCAATCCTCGACGCATTGTGACCGGCAGGCTCCCAGTAGCTATTCCGATCAGGTTTTCCTGAATTATTCGACCCGGATCCAAAATTTCACCACTTTCGGCGATTTCTCGATTTCGGCGATTTCCCCTAGTATAATGCCTTCAGAAGCCCGTAAAAATTCGTCAGATCACGACGAAGCCAATCCTCGACGCATTGTGACCGGCAGGCTCCCAGTAGCTATTCCGATCAGGTTTTCCTGAATTATTCGACCCGGATCCAAAATTTCACCACTTTCGGCGATTTCTCGATTTCGGCGATTTCCCCTAGTATAATGCCTTCAGAAGCCCGTAAAAATTCGTCAGATCACGACGAAGCCAATCCTCGACGCATTGTGACCGGCAGGCTCCCAGTAGCTATTCCGATCAGGTTTTCCTGAATTATTCGACCCGGATCCAAAATTTCACCACTTTCGGCGATTTCTCGATTTCGGCGATTTCCCCTAGTATAATGCCTTCAGAAGCCCGTAAAAATTCGTCAGATCACGACGAAGCCAATCCTCGACGCATTGTGACCGGCAGGCTCCCAGTAGCTATTCCGATCAGGTTTTCCTGAATTATTCGACCCGGATCCAAAATTTCACCACTTTCGGCGATTTCTCGATTTCGGCGATTTCCCTAGTATAATGCCTTCAGAAGCCCGTAAAAATTCGTCAGATCACGACGAAGCCAATCCTCGACGCATTGTGACCGGCAGGCTCCCAGTAGCTATTCCGATCAGGTTTTCCTGAATTATTCGACCCGGATCCAAAATTTCACCACTTTCGGCGATTTCTCGATTTCGGCGATTTCCCCTAGTATAATGCCTTCAGAAGCCCGTAAAAATTCGTCAGATCACGACGAAGCCAATCCTCGACGCATTGTGACCGGCAGGCTCCCAGTAGCTATTCGATCAGGTTTTCCTGAATTATTCGACCCGGATCCAAAATTTCACCACTTTCGGCGATTTCCCCTAGTATAATGCCTTCAGAAGCCCGTAAAAATTCGTCAGATCACGACGAAGCCAATCCTCGACGCATTGTGACCGGCAGGCTCCCAGTAGCTATTCCGATCTGGTTTTCCTGAATTATTCGACCCGGATCCAAAATTTCACCACTTTCGGCGATTTCTCGATTTCGGCGATTTGCCCTAGTATAATGCCTTCAGAAGCCCGTAAAAATTCGTCAGATCACGACGAAGCCAATCCTCGACGCATTGTGACCGGCAGGCTCCCAGTAGCTATTCCGATCAGGTTTTCCTGAATTATTCGACCCGGATCCAAAATTTCACCACTTTCGGCGATTTCTCGATTTCGGCGATTTCCCCTAGTATAATGCCTTCAGAAGCCCGTAAAAATTCGTCAGATCACGACGAAGCCAATCCTCGACGCATTGTGACCGGCAGGCTCCCAGTAGCTATTCCGATCAGGTTTTCCTGAATTATTCGACCCGGATCCAAAATTTCACCACTTTCGGCGATTTCTCGATTTCGGCGATTTCCCCTAGTATAATGCCTTCAGAAGCCCGTAAAAATTCGTCAGATCACGACGAAGCCAATCCTCGACGCATTGTGACCGGCAGGCTCCCAGTAGCTATTCCGATCAGGTTTTCCTGAATTATTCGACCCGGATCCAAAATTTCACCACTTTCGGCGATTTCTCGATTTCGGCGATTTCCCCTAGTATAATGCCTTCAGAAGCCCGTAAAAATTCGTCAGATCACGACGAAGCCAATCCTCGACGCATTGTGACCGGCAGGCTCCCAGTAGCTATTCCGATCAGGTTTTCCTGAATTATTCGACCCGGATCCAAAATTTCACCACTTTCGGCGATTTCTCGATTTCGGCGATTTCCCCTAGTATAATGCCTTCAGAAGCCCGTAAAAATTCGTCAGATCACGACGAAGCCAATCCTCGACGCATTGTGACCGGCAGGCTCCCAGTAGCTATTCCGATCAGGTTTTCCTGAATTATTCGACCCGGATCCAAAATTTCACCACTTTCGGCGATTTCTCGATTTCGGCGATTTCCCCTAGTATAATGCCTTCAGAAGCCCGTCAAAAATTCGTCAGATCACGACGAAGCCAATCCTCGACGCATTGTGACCGGCAGGCTCCCAGTAGCTATTCCGATCAGGTTTTCCTGAATTATTCGACCCGGATCCAAAATTTCACCACTTTCGGCGATTTCTCGATTTCGGCGATTTCCCCTAGTATAATGCCTTCAGAAGCCCGTAAAAATTCGTCAGATCACGACGAAGCCAATCCTCGACGCATTGTGACCGGCAGGCTCCCAGTAGCTATTCCGATCAGGTTTTCCTGAATTATTCGACCCGGATCCAAAATTTCACCACTTTCGGCGATTTCTCGATTTCGGCGATTTCCCCTAGTATAATGCCTTCAGAAGCCCGTAAAAATTCGTCAGATCACGACGAAGCCAATCCTCGACGCATTGTGACCGGCAGGCTCCCAGTAGCTATTCCGATCAGGTTTTCCTGAATTATTCGACCCGGATCCAAAATTTCACCACTTTCGGCGATTTCTCGATTTCGGCGATTTCCCCTAGTATAATGCCTTCAGAAGCCCGTAAAAATTCGTCAGATCACGACGAAGCCAATCCTCGACGCATTGTGACCGGCAGGCTCCCAGTAGCTATTCCGATCAGGTTTTCCTGAATTATTCGACCCGGATCCAAAATTTCACCACTTTCGGCGATTTCTCGATTTCGGCGATTTCCCCTAGTATAATGCCTTCAGAAGCCCGTAAAAATTCGTCAGATCACGACGAAGCCAATCCTCGACGCATTGTGACCGGCAGGCTCCCAGTAGCTATTCCGATCAGGTTTTCCTGAATTATTCGACCCGGATCCAAAATTTCACCACTTTCGGCGATTTCTCGATTTCGGCGATTTCCCCTAGTATAATGCCTTCAGAAGCCCGTAAAAATTCGTCAGATCACGACGAAGCCAATCCTCGACGCATTGTGACCGGCAGGCTCCCAGTAGCTATTCCGATCAGGTTTTCCTGAATTATTCGACCCGGATCCAAAATTTCACCACTTTCGGCGATTTCTCGATTTCGGCGATTTCCCCTAGTATAATGCCTTCAGAAGCCCGTAAAAATTCGTCAGATCACGACGAAGCCAATCCTCGACGCATTGTGACCGGCAGGCTCCCAGTAGCTATTCCGATCAGGTTTTCCTGAATTATTCGACCCGGATCCAAAATTTCACCACTTTCGGCGATTTCTCGATTTCGGCGATTTCCCCTAGTATAATGCCTTCAGAAGCCCGTAAAAATTCGTCAGATCACGACGAAGCCAATCCTCGACGCATTGTGACCGGCAGGCTCCCAGTAGCTATTCCGATCAGGTTTTCCTGAATTATTCGACCCGGATCCAAAATTTCACCACTTTCGGCGATTTCTCGATTTCGGCGATTTCCCCTAGTATAATGCCTTCAGAAGCCCGTAAAAATTCGTCAGATCACGACGAAGCCAATCCTCGACGCATTGTGACCGGCAGGCTCCCAGTAGCTATTCCGATCAGGTTTTCCTGAATTATTCGACCCGGATCCAAAATTTCACCACTTTCGGCGATTTCTCGATTTCGGCGATTTCCCCTAGTATAATGCCTTCAGAAGCCCGTAAAAATTCGTCAGATCACGACGAAGCCAATCCTCGACGCATTGTGACCGGCAGGCTCCCAGTAGCTATTCCGATCAGGTTTTCCTGAATTATTCGACCCGGATCCAAAATTTCACCACTTTCGGCGATTTCTCGATTTCGGCGATTTCCCCTAGTATAATGCCTTCAGAAGCCCGTAAAAATTCGTCAGATCACGACGAAGCCAATCCTCGACGCATTGTGACCGGCAGGCTCCCAGTAGCTATTCCGATCAGGTTTTCCTGAATTATTCGACCCGGATCCAAAATTTCACCACTTTCGGCGATTTCTCGATTTCGGCGATTTCCCCTAGTATAATGCCTTCAGAAGCCCGTAAAAATTCGTCAGATCACGACGAAGCCAATCCTCGACGCATTGTGACCGGCAGGCTCCCAGTAGCTATTCCGATCAGGTTTTCCTGAATTATTCGACCCGGATCCAAAATTTCACCACTTTCGGCGATTTCTCGATTTCGGCGATTTCCCCTAGTATAATGCCTTCAGAAGCCCGTAAAAATTCGTCAGATCACGACGAAGCCAATCCTCGACGCATTGTGACCGGCAGGCTCCCAGTAGCTATTCCGATCAGGTTTTCCTGAATTATTCGACCCGGATCCAAAATTTCACCACTTTCGGCGATTTCTCGATTTCGGCGATTTCCCCTAGTATAATGCCTTCAGAAGCCCGTAAAAATTCGTCAGATCACGACGAAGCCAATCCTCGACGCATTGTGACCGGCAGGCTCCCAGTAGCTATTCCGATCAGGTTTTCCTGAATTATTCGACCCGGATCCAAAATTTCACCACTTTCGGCGATTTCTCGATTTCGGCGATTTCCCCTAGTATAATGCCTTCAGAAGCCCGTAAAAATTCGTCAGATCACGACGAAGCCAATCCTCGACGCATTGTGACCGGCAGGCTCCCAGTAGCTATTCCGATCAGGTTTTCCTGAATTATTCGACCCGGATCCAAAATTTCACCACTTTCGGCGATTTCTCGATTTCGGCGATTTCCCCTAGTATAATGCCTTCAGAAGCCCGTAAAAATTCGTCAGATCACGACGAAGCCAATCCTCGACGCATTGTGACCGGCAGGCTCCCAGTAGCTATTCCGATCAGGTTTTCCTGAATTATTCGACCCGGATCCAAAATTTCACCACTTTCGGCGATTTCTCGATTTCGGCGATTTCCCCTAGTATAATGCCTTCAGAAGCCCGTAAAAATTCGTCAGATCACGACGAAGCCAATCCTCGACGCATTGTGACCGGCAGGCTCCCAGTAGCTATTCCGATCAGGTTTTCCTGAATTATTCGACCCGGATCCAAAATTTCACCACTTTCGGCGATTTCTCGATTTCGGCGATTTCCCCTAGTATAATGCCTTCAGAAGCCCGTAAAAATTCGTCAGATCACGACGAAGCCAATCCTCGACGCATTGTGACCGGCAGGCTCCCAGTAGCTATTCCGATCAGGTTTTCCTGAATTATTCGACCCGGATCCAAAATTTCACCACTTTCGGCGATTTCTCGATTTCGGCGATTTCCCCTAGTATAATGCCTTCAGAAGCCCGTAAAAATTCGTCAGATCACGACGAAGCCAATCCTCGACGCATTGTGACCGGCAGGCTCCCAGTAGCTATTCCGATCAGGTTTTCCTGAATTATTCGACCCGGATCCAAAATTTCACCACTTTCGGCGATTTCTCGATTTCGGCGATTTCCCCTAGTATAATGCCTTCAGAAGCCCGTAAAAATTCGTCAGATCACGACGAAGCCAATCCTCGACGCATTGTGACCGGCAGGCTCCCAGTAGCTATTCCGATCAGGTTTTCCTGAATTATTCGACCCGGATCCAAAATTTCACCACTTTCGGCGATTTCTCGATTTCGGCGATTTCCCCTAGTATAATGCCTTCAGAAGCCCGTAAAAATTCGTCAGATCACGACGAAGCCAATCCTCGACGCATTGTGACCGGCAGGCTCCCAGTAGCTATTCCGATCAGGTTTTCCTGAATTATTCGACCCGGATCCAAAATTTCACCACTTTCGGCGATTTCTCGATTTCGGCGATTTCCCCTAGTATAATGCCTTCAGAAGCCCGTAAAAATTCGTCAGATCACGACGAAGCCAATCCTCGACGCATTGTGACCGGCAGGCTCCCAGTAGCTATTCCGATCAGGTTTTCCTGAATTATTCGACCCGGATCCAAAATTTCACCACTTTCGGCGATTTCTCGATTTCGGCGATTTCCCCTAGTATAATGCCTTCAGAAGCCCGTAAAAATTCGTCAGATCACGACGAAGCCAATCCTCGACGCATTGTGACCGGCAGGCTCCCAGTAGCTATTCCGATCAGGTTTTCCTGAATTATTCGACCCGGATCCAAAATTTCACCACTTTCGGCGATTTCTCGATTTCGGCGATTTCCCCTAGTATAATGCCTTCAGAAGCCCGTAAAAATTCGTCAGATCACGACGAAGCCAATCCTCGACGCATTGTGACCGGCAGGCTCCCAGTAGCTATTCCGATCAGGTTTTCCTGAATTATTCGACCCGGATCCAAAATTTCACCACTTTCGGCGATTTCTCGATTTCGGCGATTTCCCCTAGTATAATGCCTTCAGAAGCCCGTAAAAATTCGTCAGATCACGACGAAGCCAATCCTCGACGCATTGTGACCGGCAGGCTCCCAGTAGCTATTCCGATCAGGTTTTCCTGAATTATTCGACCCGGATCCAAAATTTCACCACTTTCGGCGATTTCTCGATTTCGGCGATTTCCCCTAGTATAATGCCTTCAGAAGCCCGTAAAAATTCGTCAGATCACGACGAAGCCAATCCTCGACGCATTGTGACCGGCAGGCTCCCAGTAGCTATTCCGATCAGGTTTTCCTGAATTATTCGACCCGGATCCAAAATTTCACCACTTTCGGCGATTTCTCGATTTCGGCGATTTCCCCTAGTATAATGCCTTCAGAAGCCCGTAAAAATTCGTCAGATCACGACGAAGCCAATCCTCGACGCATTGTGACCGGCAGGCTCCCAGTAGCTATTCCGATCAGGTTTTCCTGAATTATTCGACCCGGATCCAAAATTTCACCACTTTCGGCGATTTCTCGATTTCGGCGATTTCCCCTAGTATAATGCCTTCAGAAGCCCGTAAAAATTCGTCAGATCACGACGAAGCCAATCCTCGACGCATTGTGACCGGCAGGCTCCCAGTAGCTATTCCGATCAGGTTTTCCTGAATTATTCGACCCGGATCCAAAATTTCACCACTTTCGGCGATTTCTCGATTTCGGCGATTTCCCCTAGTATAATGCCTTCAGAAGCCCGTAAAAATTCGTCAGATCACGACGAAGCCAATCCTCGACGCATTGTGACCGGCAGGCTCCCAGTAGCTATTCCGATCAGGTTTTCCTGAATTATTCGACCCGGATCCAAAATTTCACCACTTTCGGCGATTTCTCGATTTCGGCGATTTCCCCTAGTATAATGCCTTCAGAAGCCCGTAAAAATTCGTCAGATCACGACGAAGCCAATCCTCGACGCATTGTGACCGGCAGGCTCCCAGTAGCTATTCCGATCAGGTTTTCCTGAATTATTCGACCCGGATCCAAAATTTCACCACTTTCGGCGATTTCTCGATTTCGGCGATTTCCCCTAGTATAATGCCTTCAGAAGCCCGTAAAAATTCGTCAGATCACGACGAAGCCAATCCTCGACGCATTGTGACCGGCAGGCTCCCAGTAGCTATTCCGATCAGGTTTTCCTGAATTATTCGACCCGGATCCAAAATTTCACCACTTTCGGCGATTTCTCGATTTCGGCGATTTCCCCTAGTATAATGCCTTCAGAAGCCCGTAAAAATTCGTCAGATCACGACGAAGCCAATCCTCGACGCATTGTGACCGGCAGGCTCCCAGTAGCTATTCCGATCAGGTTTTCCTGAATTATTCGACCCGGATCCAAAATTTCACCACTTTCGGCGATTTCTCGATTTCGGCGATTTCCCCTAGTATAATGCCTTCAGAAGCCCGTAAAAATTCGTCAGATCACGACGAAGCCAATCCTCGACGCATTGTGACCGGCAGGCTCCCAGTAGCTATTCCGATCAGGTTTTCCTGAATTATTCGACCCGGATCCAAAATTTCACCACTTTCGGCGATTTCTCGATTTCGGCGATTTCCCCTAGTATAATGCCTTCAGAAGCCCGTAAAAATTCGTCAGATCACGACGAAGCCAATCCTCGACGCATTGTGACCGGCAGGCTCCCAGTAGCTATTCCGATCAGGTTTTCCTGAATTATTCGACCCGGATCCAAAATTTCACCACTTTCGGCGATTTCTCGATTTCGGCGATTTCCCCTAGTATAATGCCTTCAGAAGCCCGTAAAAATTCGTCAGATCACGACGAAGCCAATCCTCGACGCATTGTGACCGGCAGGCTCCCAGTAGCTATTCCGATCAGGTTTTCCTGAATTATTCGACCCGGATCCAAAATTTCACCACTTTCGGCGATTTCTCGATTTCGGCGATTTCCCCTAGTATAATGCCTTCAGAAGCCCGTAAAAATTCGTCAGATCACGACGAAGCCAATCCTCGACGCATTGTGACCGGCAGGCTCCCAGTAGCTATTCCGATCAGGTTTTCCTGAATTATTCGACCCGGATCCAAAATTTCACCACTTTCGGCGATTTCTCGATTTCGGCGATTTCCCCTAGTATAATGCCTTCAGAAGCCCGTAAAAATTCGTCAGATCACGACGAAGCCAATCCTCGACGCATTGTGACCGGCAGGCTCCCAGTAGCTATTCCGATCAGGTTTTCCTGAATTATTCGACCCGGATCCAAAATTTCACCACTTTCGGCGATTTCTCGATTTCGGCGATTTCCCCTAGTATAATGCCTTCAGAAGCCCGTAAAAATTCGTCAGATCACGACGAAGCCAATCCTCGACGCATTGTGACCGGCAGGCTCCCAGTAGCTATTCCGATCAGGTTTTCCTGAATTATTCGACCCGGATCCAAAATTTCACCACTTTCGGCGATTTCTCGATTTCGGCGATTTCCCCTAGTATAATGCCTTCAGAAGCCCGTAAAAATTCGTCAGATCACGACGAAGCCAATCCTCGACGCATTGTGACCGGCAGGCTCCCAGTAGCTATTCCGATCAGGTTTTCCTGAATTATTCGACCCGGATCCAAAATTTCACCACTTTCGGCGATTTCTCGATTTCGGCGATTTCCCCTAGTATAATGCCTTCAGAAGCCCGTAAAAATTCGTCAGATCACGACGAAGCCAATCCTCGACGCATTGTGACCGGCAGGCTCCCAGTAGCTATTCCGATCAGGTTTTCCTGAATTATTCGACCCGGATCCAAAATTTCACCACTTTCGGCGATTTCTCGATTTCGGCGATTTCCCCTAGTATAATGCCTTCAGAAGCCCGTAAAAATTCGTCAGATCACGACGAAGCCAATCCTCGACGCATTGTGACCGGCAGGCTCCCAGTAGCTATTCCGATCAGGTTTTCCTGAATTATTCGACCCGGATCCAAAATTTCACCACTTTCGGCGATTTCTCGATTTCGGCGATTTCCCCTAGTATAATGCCTTCAGAAGCCCGTAAAAATTCGTCAGATCACGACGAAGCCAATCCTCGACGCATTGTGACCGGCAGGCTCCCAGTAGCTATTCCGATCAGGTTTTCCTGAATTATTCGACCCGGATCCAAAATTTCACCACTTTCGGCGATTTCTCGATTTCGGCGATTTCCCCTAGTATAATGCCTTCAGAAGCCCGTAAAAATTCGTCAGATCACGACGAAGCCAATCCTCGACGCATTGTGACCGGCAGGCTCCCAGTAGCTATTCCGATCAGGTTTTCCTGAATTATTCGACCCGGATCCAAAATTTCACCACTTTCGGCGATTTCTCGATTTCGGCGATTTCCCCTAGTATAATGCCTTCAGAAGCCCGTAAAAATTCGTCAGATCACGACGAAGCCAATCCTCGACGCATTGTGACCGGCAGGCTCCCAGTAGCTATTCCGATCAGGTTTTCCTGAATTATTCGACCCGGATCCAAAATTTCACCACTTTCGGCGATTTCTCGATTTCGGCGATTTCCCCTAGTATAATGCCTTCAGAAGCCCGTAAAAATTCGTCAGATCACGACGAAGCCAATCCTCGACGCATTGTGACCGGCAGGCTCCCAGTAGCTATTCCGATCAGGTTTTCCTGAATTATTCGACCCGGATCCAAAATTTCACCACTTTCGGCGATTTCTCGATTTCGGCGATTTCCCCTAGTATAATGCCTTCAGAAGCCCGTAAAAATTCGTCAGATCACGACGAAGCCAATCCTCGACGCATTGTGACCGGCAGGCTCCCAGTAGCTATTCCGATCAGGTTTTCCTGAATTATTCGACCCGGATCCAAAATTTCACCACTTTCGGCGATTTCTCGATTTCGGCGATTTCCCCTAGTATAATGCCTTCAGAAGCCCGTAAAAATTCGTCAGATCACGACGAAGCCAATCCTCGACGCATTGTGACCGGCAGGCTCCCAGTAGCTATTCCGATCAGGTTTTCCTGAATTATTCGACCCGGATCCAAAATTTCACCACTTTCGGCGATTTCTCGATTTCGGCGATTTCCCCTAGTATAATGCCTCAGAAGCCCGTAAAAATTCGTCAGATCACGACGAAGCCAATCCTCGACGCATTGTGACCGGCAGGCTCCCAGTAGCTATTCCGATCAGGTTTTCCTGAATTATTCGACCCGGATCCAAAATTTCACCACTTTCGGCGATTTCTCGATTTCGGCGATTTCCCCTAGTATAATGCCTTCAGAAGCCCGTAAAAATTCGTCAGATCACGACGAAGCCAATCCTCGACGCATTGTGACCGGCAGGCTCCCAGTAGCTATTCCGATCAGGTTTTCCTGAATTATTCGACCCGGATCCAAAATTTCACCACTTTCGGCGATTTCTCGATTTCGGCGATTTCCCCTAGTATAATGCCTTCAGAAGCCCGTAAAAATTCGTCAGATCACGACGAAGCCAATCCTCGACGCATTGTGACCGGCAGGCTCCCAGTAGCTATTCCGATCAGGTTTTCCTGAATTATTCGACCCGGATCCAAAATTTCACCACTTTCGGCGATTTCTCGATTTCGGCGATTTCCCCTAGTATAATGCCTTCAGAAGCCCGTAAAAATTCGTCAGATCACGACGAAGCCAATCCTCGACGCATTGTGACCGGCAGGCTCCCAGTAGCTATTCCGATCAGGTTTTCCTGAATTATTCGACCCGGATCCAAAATTTCACCACTTTCGGCGATTTCTCGATTTCGGCGATTTCCCCTAGTATAATGCCTTCAGAAGCCCGTAAAAATTCGTCAGATCACGACGAAGCCAATCCTCGACGCATTGTGACCGGCAGGCTCCCAGTAGCTATTCCGATCAGGTTTTCCTGAATTATTCGACCCGGATCCAAAATTTCACCACTTTCGGCGATTTCTCGATTTCGGCGATTTCCCCTAGTATAATGCCTTCAGAAGCCCGTAAAAATTCGTCAGATCACGACGAAGCCAATCCTCGACGCATTGTGACCGGCAGGCTCCCAGTAGCTATTCCGATCAGGTTTTCCTGAATTATTCGACCCGGATCCAAAATTTCACCACTTTCGGCGATTTCTCGATTTCGGCGATTTCCCCTAGTATAATGCCTTCAGAAGCCCGTAAAAATTCGTCAGATCACGACGAAGCCAATCCTCGACGCATTGTGACCGGCAGGCTCCCAGTAGCTATTCCGATCAGGTTTTCCTGAATTATTCGACCCGGATCCAAAATTTCACCACTTTCGGCGATTTCTCGATTTCGGCGATTTCCCCTAGTATAATGCCTTCAGAAGCCCGTAAAAATTCGTCAGATCACGACGAAGCCAATCCTCGACGCATTGTGACCGGCAGGCTCCCAGTAGCTATTCCGATCAGGTTTTCCTGAATTATTCGACCCGGATCCAAAATTTCACCACTTTCGGCGATTTCTCGATTTCGGCGATTTCCCCTAGTATAATGCCTTCAGAAGCCCGTAAAAATTCGTCAGATCACGACGAAGCCAATCCTCGACGCATTGTGACCGGCAGGCTCCCAGTAGCTATTCCGATCAGGTTTTCCTGAATTATTCGACCCGGATCCAAAATTTCACCACTTTCGGCGATTTCTCGATTTCGGCGATTTCCCCTAGTATAATGCCTTCAGAAGCCCGTAAAAATTCGTCAGATCACGACGAAGCCAATCCTCGACGCATTGTGACCGGCAGGCTCCCAGTAGCTATTCCGATCAGGTTTTCCTGAATTATTCGACCCGGATCCAAAATTTCACCACTTTCGGCGATTTCTCGATTTCGGCGATTTCCCCTAGTATAATGCCTTCAGAAGCCCGTAAAAATTCGTCAGATCACGACGAAGCCAATCCTCGACGCATTGTGACCGGCAGGCTCCCAGTAGCTATTCCGATCAGGTTTTCCTGAATTATTCGACCCGGATCCAAAATTTCACCACTTTCGGCGATTTCTCGATTTCGGCGATTTCCCCTAGTATAATGCCTTCAGAAGCCCGTAAAAATTCGTCAGATCACGACGAAGCCAATCCTCGACGCATTGTGACCGGCAGGCTCCCAGTAGCTATTCCGATCAGGTTTTCCTGAATTATTCGACCCGGATCCAAAATTTCACC
Source organism: Excoecaria cochinchinensis (assembly GCA_947683425.1). Classification (NCBI taxonomy): domain Eukaryota; kingdom Viridiplantae; phylum Streptophyta; class Magnoliopsida; order Malpighiales; family Euphorbiaceae; genus Excoecaria; species Excoecaria cochinchinensis. The sequence goes on from CANTUQ010000303.1 coordinate 14,254, forward strand.
ACTTTCGGCGATTTCTCGATTTCGGCGATTTCCCCTAGTATAATGCCTTCAGAAGCCCGTAAAAATTCGTCAGATCACGACGAAGCCAATCCTCGACGCATTGTGACCGGCAGGCTCCCAGTAGCTATTCCGATCAGGTTTTCCTGAATTATTCGACCCGGATCCAAAATTTCACCACTTTCGGCGATTTCTCGATTTCGGCGATTTCCCCTAGTATAATGCCTTCAGAAGCCCGTAAAAATTCGTCAGATCACGACGAAGCCAATCCTCGACGCATTGTGACCGGCAGGCTCCCAGTAGCTATTCCGATCAGGTTTTCCTGAATTATTCGACCCGGATCCAAAATTTCACCACTTTCGGCGATTTCTCGATTTCGGCGATTTCCCCTAGTATAATGCCTTCAGAAGCCCGTAAAAATTCGTCAGATCACGACGAAGCCAATCCTCGACGCATTGTGACCGGCAGGCTCCCAGTAGCTATTCCGATCAGGTTTTCCTGAATTATTCGACCCGGATCCAAAATTTCACCACTTTCGGCGATTTCTCGATTTCGGCGATTTCCCCTAGTATAATGCCTTCAGAAGCCCGTAAAAATTCGTCAGATCACGACGAAGCCAATCCTCGACGCATTGTGACCGGCAGGCTCCCAGTAGCTATTCCGATCAGGTTTTCCTGAATTATTCGACCCGGATCCAAAATTTCACCACTTTCGGCGATTTCTCGATTTCGGCGATTTCCCCTAGTATAATGCCTTCAGAAGCCCGTAAAAATTCGTCAGATCACGACGAAGCCAATCCTCGACGCATTGTGACCGGCAGGCTCCCAGTAGCTATTCCGATCAGGTTTTCCTGAATTATTCGACCCGGATCCAAAATTTCACCACTTTCGGCGATTTCTCGATTTCGGCGATTTCCCCTAGTATAATGCCTTCAGAAGCCCGTAAAAATTCGTCAGATCACGACGAAGCCAATCCTCGACGCATTGTGACCGGCAGGCTCCCAGTAGCTATTCCGATCAGGTTTTCCTGAATTATTCGACCCGGATCCAAAATTTCACCACTTTCGGCGATTTCTCGATTTCGGCGATTTCCCCTAGTATAATGCCTTCAGAAGCCCGTAAAAATTCGTCAGATCACGACGAAGCCAATCCTCGACGCATTGTGACCGGCAGGCTCCCAGTAGCTATTCCGATCAGGTTTTCCTGAATTATTCGACCCGGATCCAAAATTTCACCACTTTCGGCGATTTCTCGATTTCGGCGATTTCCCCTAGTATAATGCCTTCAGAAGCCCGTAAAAATTCGTCAGATCACGACGAAGCCAATCCTCGACGCATTGTGACCGGCAGGCTCCCAGTAGCTATTCCGATCAGGTTTTCCTGAATTATTCGACCCGGATCCAAAATTTCACCACTTTCGGCGATTTCTCGATTTCGGCGATTTCCCCTAGTATAATGCCTTCAGAAGCCCGTAAAAATTCGTCAGATCACGACGAAGCCAATCCTCGACGCATTGTGACCGGCAGGCTCCCAGTAGCTATTCCGATCAGGTTTTCCTGAATTATTCGACCCGGATCCAAAATTTCACCACTTTCGGCGATTTCTCGATTTCGGCGATTTCCCCTAGTATAATGCCTTCAGAAGCCCGTAAAAATTCGTCAGATCACGACGAAGCCAATCCTCGACGCATTGTGACCGGCAGGCTCCCAGTAGCTATTCCGATCAGGTTTTCCTGAATTATTCGACCCGGATCCAAAATTTCACCACTTTCGGCGATTTCTCGATTTCGGCGATTTCCCCTAGTATAATGCCTTCAGAAGCCCGTAAAAATTCGTCAGATCACGACGAAGCCAATCCTCGACGCATTGTGACCGGCAGGCTCCCAGTAGCTATTCCGATCAGGTTTTCCTGAATTATTCGACCCGGATCCAAAATTTCACCACTTTCGGCGATTTCTCGATTTCGGCGATTTCCCCTAGTATAATGCCTTCAGAAGCCCGTAAAAATTCGTCAGATCACGACGAAGCCAATCCTCGACGCATTGTGACCGGCAGGCTCCCAGTAGCTATTCCGATCAGGTTTTCCTGAATTATTCGACCCGGATCCAAAATTTCACCACTTTCGGCGATTTCTCGATTTCGGCGATTTCCCCTAGTATAATGCCTTCAGAAGCCCGTAAAAATTCGTCAGATCACGACGAAGCCAATCCTCGACGCATTGTGACCGGCAGGCTCCCAGTAGCTATTCCGATCAGGTTTTCCTGAATTATTCGACCCGGATCCAAAATTTCACCACTTTCGGCGATTTCTCGATTTCGGCGATTTCCCCTAGTATAATGCCTTCAGAAGCCCGTAAAAATTCGTCAGATCACGACGAAGCCAATCCTCGACGCATTGTGACCGGCAGGCTCCCAGTAGCTATTCCGATCAGGTTTTCCTGAATTATTCGACCCGGATCCAAAATTTCACCACTTTCGGCGATTTCTCGATTTCGGCGATTTCCCCTAGTATAATGCCTTCAGAAGCCCGTAAAAATTCGTCAGATCACGACGAAGCCAATCCTCGACGCATTGTGACCGGCAGGCTCCCAGTAGCTATTCCGATCAGGTTTTCCTGAATTATTCGACCCGGATCCAAAATTTCACCACTTTCGGCGATTTCTCGATTTCGGCGATTTCCCCTAGTATAATGCCTTCAGAAGCCCGTAAAAATTCGTCAGATCACGACGAAGCCAATCCTCGACGCATTGTGACCGGCAGGCTCCCAGTAGCTATTCCGATCAGGTTTTCCTGAATTATTCGACCCGGATCCAAAATTTCACCACTTTCGGCGATTTCTCGATTTCGGCGATTTCCCCTAGTATAATGCCTTCAGAAGCCCGTAAAAATTCGTCAGATCACGACGAAGCCAATCCTCGACGCATTGTGACCGGCAGGCTCCCAGTAGCTATTCCGATCAGGTTTTCCTGAATTATTCGACCCGGATCCAAAATTTCACCACTTTCGGCGATTTCTCGATTTCGGCGATTTCCCCTAGTATAATGCCTTCAGAAGCCCGTAAAAATTCGTCAGATCACGACGAAGCCAATCCTCGACGCATTGTGACCGGCAGGCTCCCAGTAGCTATTCCGATCAGGTTTTCCTGAATTATTCGACCCGGATCCAAAATTTCACCACTTTCGGCGATTTCTCGATTTCGGCGATTTCCCCTAGTATAATGCCTTCAGAAGCCCGTAAAAATTCGTCAGATCACGACGAAGCCAATCCTCGACGCATTGTGACCGGCAGGCTCCCAGTAGCTATTCCGATCAGGTTTTCCTGAATTATTCGACCCGGATCCAAAATTTCACCACTTTCGGCGATTTCTCGATTTCGGCGATTTCCCCTAGTATAATGCCTTCAGAAGCCCGTAAAAATTCGTCAGATCACGACGAAGCCAATCCTCGACGCATTGTGACCGGCAGGCTCCCAGTAGCTATTCCGATCAGGTTTTCCTGAATTATTCGACCCGGATCCAAAATTTCACCACTTTCGGCGATTTCTCGATTTCGGCGATTTCCCCTAGTATAATGCCTTCAGAAGCCCGTAAAAATTCGTCAGATCACGACGAAGCCAATCCTCGACGCATTGTGACCGGCAGGCTCCCAGTAGCTATTCCGATCAGGTTTTCCTGAATTATTCGACCCGGATCCAAAATTTCACCACTTTCGGCGATTTCTCGATTTCGGCGATTTCCCCTAGTATAATGCCTTCAGAAGCCCGTAAAAATTCGTCAGATCACGACGAAGCCAATCCTCGACGCATTGTGACCGGCAGGCTCCCAGTAGCTATTCCGATCAGGTTTTCCTGAATTATTCGACCCGGATCCAAAATTTCACCACTTTCGGCGATTTCTCGATTTCGGCGATTTCCCCTAGTATAATGCCTTCAGAAGCCCGTAAAAATTCGTCAGATCACGACGAAGCCAATCCTCGACGCATTGTGACCGGCAGGCTCCCAGTAGCTATTCCGATCAGGTTTTCCTGAATTATTCGACCCGGATCCAAAATTTCACCACTTTCGGCGATTTCTCGATTTCGGCGATTTCCCCTAGTATAATGCCTTCAGAAGCCCGTAAAAATTCGTCAGATCACGACGAAGCCAATCCTCGACGCATTGTGACCGGCAGGCTCCCAGTAGCTATTCCGATCAGGTTTTCCTGAATTATTCGACCCGGATCCAAAATTTCACCACTTTCGGCGATTTCTCGATTTCGGCGATTTCCCCTAGTATAATGCCTTCAGAAGCCCGTAAAAATTCGTCAGATCACGACGAAGCCAATCCTCGACGCATTGTGACCGGCAGGCTCCCAGTAGCTATTCCGATCAGGTTTTCCTGAATTATTCGACCCGGATCCAAAATTTCACCACTTTCGGCGATTTCTCGATTTCGGCGATTTCCCCTAGTATAATGCCTTCAGAAGCCCGTAAAAATTCGTCAGATCACGACGAAGCCAATCCTCGACGCATTGTGACCGGCAGGCTCCCAGTAGCTATTCCGATCAGGTTTTCCTGAATTATTCGACCCGGATCCAAAATTTCACCACTTTCGGCGATTTCTCGATTTCGGCGATTTCCCCTAGTATAATGCCTTCAGAAGCCCGTAAAAATTCGTCAGATCACGACGAAGCCAATCCTCGACGCATTGTGACCGGCAGGCTCCCAGTAGCTATTCCGATCAGGTTTTCCTGAATTATTCGACCCGGATCCAAAATTTCACCACTTTCGGCGATTTCTCGATTTCGGCGATTTCCCCTAGTATAATGCCTTCAGAAGCCCGTAAAAATTCGTCAGATCACGACGAAGCCAATCCTCGACGCATTGTGACCGGCAGGCTCCCAGTAGCTATTCCGATCAGGTTTTCCTGAATTATTCGACCCGGATCCAAAATTTCACCACTTTCGGCGATTTCTCGATTTCGGCGATTTCCCCTAGTATAATGCCTTCAGAAGCCCGTAAAAATTCGTCAGATCACGACGAAGCCAATCCTCGACGCATTGTGACCGGCAGGCTCCCAGTAGCTATTCCGATCAGGTTTTCCTGAATTATTCGACCCGGATCCAAAATTTCACCACTTTCGGCGATTTCTCGATTTCGGCGATTTCCCCTAGTATAATGCCTTCAGAAGCCCGTAAAAATTCGTCAGATCACGACGAAGCCAATCCTCGACGCATTGTGACCGGCAGGCTCCCAGTAGCTATTCCGATCAGGTTTTCCTGAATTATTCGACCCGGATCCAAAATTTCACCACTTTCGGCGATTTCTCGATTTCGGCGATTTCCCCTAGTATAATGCCTTCAGAAGCCCGTAAAAATTCGTCAGATCACGACGAAGCCAATCCTCGACGCATTGTGACCGGCAGGCTCCCAGTAGCTATTCCGATCAGGTTTTCCTGAATTATTCGACCCGGATCCAAAATTTCACCACTTTCGGCGATTTCTCGATTTCGGCGATTTCCCCTAGTATAATGCCTTCAGAAGCCCGTAAAAATTCGTCAGATCACGACGAAGCCAATCCTCGACGCATTGTGACCGGCAGGCTCCCAGTAGCTATTCCGATCAGGTTTTCCTGAATTATTCGACCCGGATCCAAAATTTCACCACTTTCGGCGATTTCTCGATTTCGGCGATTTCCCCTAGTATAATGCCTTCAGAAGCCCGTAAAAATTCGTCAGATCACGACGAAGCCAATCCTCGACGCATTGTGACCGGCAGGCTCCCAGTAGCTATTCCGATCAGGTTTTCCTGAATTATTCGACCCGGATCCAAAATTTCACCACTTTCGGCGATTTCTCGATTTCGGCGATTTCCCCTAGTATAATGCCTTCAGAAGCCCGTAAAAATTCGTCAGATCACGACGAAGCCAATCCTCGACGCATTGTGACCGGCAGGCTCCCAGTAGCTATTCCGATCAGGTTTTCCTGAATTATTCGACCCGGATCCAAAATTTCACCACTTTCGGCGATTTCTCGATTTCGGCGATTTCCCCTAGTATAATGCCTTCAGAAGCCCGTAAAAATTCGTCAGATCACGACGAAGCCAATCCTCGACGCATTGTGACCGGCAGGCTCCCAGTAGCTATTCCGATCAGGTTTTCCTGAATTATTCGACCCGGATCCAAAATTTCACCACTTTCGGCGATTTCTCGATTTCGGCGATTTCCCCTAGTATAATGCCTTCAGAAGCCCGTAAAAATTCGTCAGATCACGACGAAGCCAATCCTCGACGCATTGTGACCGGCAGGCTCCCAGTAGCTATTCCGATCAGGTTTTCCTGAATTATTCGACCCGGATCCAAAATTTCACCACTTTCGGCGATTTCTCGATTTCGGCGATTTCCCCTAGTATAATGCCTTCAGAAGCCCGTAAAAATTCGTCAGATCACGACGAAGCCAATCCTCGACGCATTGTGACCGGCAGGCTCCCAGTAGCTATTCCGATCAGGTTTTCCTGAATTATTCGACCCGGATCCAAAATTTCACCACTTTCGGCGATTTCTCGATTTCGGCGATTTCCCCTAGTATAATGCCTTCAGAAGCCCGTAAAAATTCGTCAGATCACGACGAAGCCAATCCTCGACGCATTGTGACCGGCAGGCTCCCAGTAGCTATTCCGATCAGGTTTTCCTGAATTATTCGACCCGGATCCAAAATTTCACCACTTTCGGCGATTTCTCGATTTCGGCGATTTCCCCTAGTATAATGCCTTCAGAAGCCCGTAAAAATTCGTCAGATCACGACGAAGCCAATCCTCGACGCATTGTGACCGGCAGGCTCCCAGTAGCTATTCCGATCAGGTTTTCCTGAATTATTCGACCCGGATCCAAAATTTCACCACTTTCGGCGATTTCTCGATTTCGGCGATTTCCCCTAGTATAATGCCTTCAGAAGCCCGTAAAAATTCGTCAGATCACGACGAAGCCAATCCTCGACGCATTGTGACCGGCAGGCTCCCAGTAGCTATTCCGATCAGGTTTTCCTGAATTATTCGACCCGGATCCAAAATTTCACCACTTTCGGCGATTTCTCGATTTCGGCGATTTCCCCTAGTATAATGCCTTCAGAAGCCCGTAAAAATTCGTCAGATCACGACGAAGCCAATCCTCGACGCATTGTGACCGGCAGGCTCCCAGTAGCTATTCCGATCAGGTTTTCCTGAATTATTCGACCCGGATCCAAAATTTCACCACTTTCGGCGATTTCTCGATTTCGGCGATTTCCCCTAGTATAATGCCTTCAGAAGCCCGTAAAAATTCGTCAGATCACGACGAAGCCAATCCTCGACGCATTGTGACCGGCAGGCTCCCAGTAGCTATTCCGATCAGGTTTTCCTGAATTATTCGACCCGGATCCAAAATTTCACCACTTTCGGCGATTTCTCGATTTCGGCGATTTCCCCTAGTATAATGCCTTCAGAAGCCCGTAAAAATTCGTCAGATCACGACGAAGCCAATCCTCGACGCATTGTGACCGGCAGGCTCCCAGTAGCTATTCCGATCAGGTTTTCCTGAATTATTCGACCCGGATCCAAAATTTCACCACTTTCGGCGATTTCTCGATTTCGGCGATTTCCCCTAGTATAATGCCTTCAGAAGCCCGTAAAAATTCGTCAGATCACGACGAAGCCAATCCTCGACGCATTGTGACCGGCAGGCTCCCAGTAGCTATTCCGATCAGGTTTTCCTGAATTATTCGACCCGGATCCAAAATTTCACCACTTTCGGCGATTTCTCGATTTCGGCGATTTCCCCTAGTATAATGCCTTCAGAAGCCCGTAAAAATTCGTCAGATCACGACGAAGCCAATCCTCGACGCATTGTGACCGGCAGGCTCCCAGTAGCTATTCCGATCAGGTTTTCCTGAATTATTCGACCCGGATCCAAAATTTCACCACTTTCGGCGATTTCTCGATTTCGGCGATTTCCCCTAGTATAATGCCTTCAGAAGCCCGTAAAAATTCGTCAGATCACGACGAAGCCAATCCTCGACGCATTGTGACCGGCAGGCTCCCAGTAGCTATTCCGATCAGGTTTTCCTGAATTATTCGACCCGGATCCAAAATTTCACCACTTTCGGCGATTTCTCGATTTCGGCGATTTCCCCTAGTATAATGCCTTCAGAAGCCCGTAAAAATTCGTCAGATCACGACGAAGCCAATCCTCGACGCATTGTGACCGGCAGGCTCCCAGTAGCTATTCCGATCAGGTTTTCCTGAATTATTCGACCCGGATCCAAAATTTCACCACTTTCGGCGATTTCTCGATTTCGGCGATTTCCCCTAGTATAATGCCTTCAGAAGCCCGTAAAAATTCGTCAGATCACGACGAAGCCAATCCTCGACGCATTGTGACCGGCAGGCTCCCAGTAGCTATTCCGATCAGGTTTTCCTGAATTATTCGACCCGGATCCAAAATTTCACCACTTTCGGCGATTTCTCGATTTCGGCGATTTCCCCTAGTATAATGCCTTCAGAAGCCCGTAAAAATTCGTCAGATCACGACGAAGCCAATCCTCGACGCATTGTGACCGGCAGGCTCCCAGTAGCTATTCCGATCAGGTTTTCCTGAATTATTCGACCCGGATCCAAAATTTCACCACTTTCGGCGATTTCTCGATTTCGGCGATTTCCCCTAGTATAATGCCTTCAGAAGCCCGTAAAAATTCGTCAGATCACGACGAAGCCAATCCTCGACGCATTGTGACCGGCAGGCTCCCAGTAGCTATTCCGATCAGGTTTTCCTGAATTATTCGACCCGGATCCAAAATTTCACCACTTTCGGCGATTTCTCGATTTCGGCGATTTCCCCTAGTATAATGCCTTCAGAAGCCCGTAAAAATTCGTCAGATCACGACGAAGCCAATCCTCGACGCATTGTGACCGGCAGGCTCCCAGTAGCTATTCCGATCAGGTTTTCCTGAATTATTCGACCCGGATCCAAAATTTCACCACTTTCGGCGATTTCTCGATTTCGGCGATTTCCCCTAGTATAATGCCTTCAGAAGCCCGTAAAAATTCGTCAGATCACGACGAAGCCAATCCTCGACGCATTGTGACCGGCAGGCTCCCAGTAGCTATTCCGATCAGGTTTTCCTGAATTATTCGACCCGGATCCAAAATTTCACCACTTTCGGCGATTTCTCGATTTCGGCGATTTCCCCTAGTATAATGCCTTCAGAAGCCCGTAAAAATTCGTCAGATCACGACGAAGCCAATCCTCGACGCATTGTGACCGGCAGGCTCCCAGTAGCTATTCCGATCAGGTTTTCCTGAATTATTCGACCCGGATCCAAAATTTCACCACTTTCGGCGATTTCTCGATTTCGGCGATTTCCCCTAGTATAATGCCTTCAGAAGCCCGTAAAAATTCGTCAGATCACGACGAAGCCAATCCTCGACGCATTGTGACCGGCAGGCTCCCAGTAGCTATTCCGATCAGGTTTTCCTGAATTATTCGACCCGGATCCAAAATTTCACCACTTTCGGCGATTTCTCGATTTCGGCGATTTCCCCTAGTATAATGCCTTCAGAAGCCCGTAAAAATTCGTCAGATCACGACGAAGCCAATCCTCGACGCATTGTGACCGGCAGGCTCCCAGTAGCTATTCCGATCAGGTTTTCCTGAATTATTCGACCCGGATCCAAAATTTCACCACTTTCGGCGATTTCTCGATTTCGGCGATTTCCCCTAGTATAATGCCTTCAGAAGCCCGTAAAAATTCGTCAGATCACGACGAAGCCAATCCTCGACGCATTGTGACCGGCAGGCTCCCAGTAGCTATTCCGATCAGGTTTTCCTGAATTATTCGACCCGGATCCAAAATTTCACCACTTTCGGCGATTTCTCGATTTCGGCGATTTCCCCTAGTATAATGCCTTCAGAAGCCCGTAAAAATTCGTCAGATCACGACGAAGCCAATCCTCGACGCATTGTGACCGGCAGGCTCCCAGTAGCTATTCCGATCAGGTTTTCCTGAATTATTCGACCCGGATCCAAAATTTCACCACTTTCGGCGATTTCTCGATTTCGGCGATTTCCCCTAGTATAATGCCTTCAGAAGCCCGTAAAAATTCGTCAGATCACGACGAAGCCAATCCTCGACGCATTGTGACCGGCAGGCTCCCAGTAGCTATTCCGATCAGGTTTTCCTGAATTATTCGACCCGGATCCAAAATTTCACCACTTTCGGCGATTTCTCGATTTCGGCGATTTCCCCTAGTATAATGCCTTCAGAAGCCCGTAAAAATTCGTCAGATCACGACGAAGCCAATCCTCGACGCATTGTGACCGGCAGGCTCCCAGTAGCTATTCCGATCAGGTTTTCCTGAATTATTCGACCCGGATCCAAAATTTCACCACTTTCGGCGATTTCTCGATTTCGGCGATTTCCCCTAGTATAATGCCTTCAGAAGCCCGTAAAAATTCGTCAGATCACGACGAAGCCAATCCTCGACGCATTGTGACCGGCAGGCTCCCAGTAGCTATTCCGATCAGGTTTTCCTGAATTATTCGACCCGGATCCAAAATTTCACCACTTTCGGCGATTTCTCGATTTCGGCGATTTCCCCTAGTATAATGCCTTCAGAAGCCCGTAAAAATTCGTCAGATCACGACGAAGCCAATCCTCGACGCATTGTGACCGGCAGGCTCCCAGTAGCTATTCCGATCAGGTTTTCCTGAATTATTCGACCCGGATCCAAAATTTCACCACTTTCGGCGATTTCTCGATTTCGGCGATTTCCCCTAGTATAATGCCTTCAGAAGCCCGTAAAAATTCGTCAGATCACGACGAAGCCAATCCTCGACGCATTGTGACCGGCAGGCTCCCAGTAGCTATTCCGATCAGGTTTTCCTGAATTATTCGACCCGGATCCAAAATTTCACCACTTTCGGCGATTTCTCGATTTCGGCGATTTCCCCTAGTATAATGCCTTCAGAAGCCCGTAAAAATTCGTCAGATCACGACGAAGCCAATCCTCGACGCATTGTGACCGGCAGGCTCCCAGTAGCTATTCCGATCAGGTTTTCCTGAATTATTCGACCCGGATCCAAAATTTCACCACTTTCGGCGATTTCTCGATTTCGGCGATTTCCCCTAGTATAATGCCTTCAGAAGCCCGTAAAAATTCGTCAGATCACGACGAAGCCAATCCTCGACGCATTGTGACCGGCAGGCTCCCAGTAGCTATTCCGATCAGGTTTTCCTGAATTATTCGACCCGGATCCAAAATTTCACCACTTTCGGCGATTTCTCGATTTCGGCGATTTCCCCTAGTATAATGCCTTCAGAAGCCCGTAAAAATTCGTCAGATCACGACGAAGCCAATCCTCGACGCATTGTGACCGGCAGGCTCCCAGTAGCTATTCCGATCAGGTTTTCCTGAATTATTCGACCCGGATCCAAAATTTCACCACTTTCGGCGATTTCTCGATTTCGGCGATTTCCCCTAGTATAATGCCTTCAGAAGCCCGTAAAAATTCGTCAGATCACGACGAAGCCAATCCTCGACGCATTGTGACCGGCAGGCTCCCAGTAGCTATTCCGATCAGGTTTTCCTGAATTATTCGACCCGGATCCAAAATTTCACCACTTTCGGCGATTTCTCGATTTCGGCGATTTCCCCTAGTATAATGCCTTCAGAAGCCCGTAAAAATTCGTCAGATCACGACGAAGCCAATCCTCGACGCATTGTGACCGGCAGGCTCCCAGTAGCTATTCCGATCAGGTTTTCCTGAATTATTCGACCCGGATCCAAAATTTCACCACTTTCGGCGATTTCTCGATTTCGGCGATTTCCCCTAGTATAATGCCTTCAGAAGCCCGTAAAAATTCGTCAGATCACGACGAAGCCAATCCTCGACGCATTGTGACCGGCAGGCTCCCAGTAGCTATTCCGATCAGGTTTTCCTGAATTATTCGACCCGGATCCAAAATTTCACCACTTTCGGCGATTTCTCGATTTCGGCGATTTCCCCTAGTATAATGCCTTCAGAAGCCCGTAAAAATTCGTCAGATCACGACGAAGCCAATCCTCGACGCATTGTGACCGGCAGGCTCCCAGTAGCTATTCCGATCAGGTTTTCCTGAATTATTCGACCCGGATCCAAAATTTCACCACTTTCGGCGATTTCTCGATTTCGGCGATTTCCCCTAGTATAATGCCTTCAGAAGCCCGTAAAAATTCGTCAGATCACGACGAAGCCAATCCTCGACGCATTGTGACCGGCAGGCTCCCAGTAGCTATTCCGATCAGGTTTTCCTGAATTATTCGACCCGGATCCAAAATTTCACCACTTTCGGCGATTTCTCGATTTCGGCGATTTCCCCTAGTATAATGCCTTCAGAAGCCCGTAAAAATTCGTCAGATCACGACGAAGCCAATCCTCGACGCATTGTGACCGGCAGGCTCCCAGTAGCTATTCCGATCAGGTTTTCCTGAATTATTCGACCCGGATCCAAAATTTCACCACTTTCGGCGATTTCTCGATTTCGGCGATTTCCCCTAGTATAATGCCTTCAGAAGCCCGTAAAAATTCGTCAGATCACGACGAAGCCAATCCTCGACGCATTGTGACCGGCAGGCTCCCAGTAGCTATTCCGATCAGGTTTTCCTGAATTATTCGACCCGGATCCAAAATTTCACCACTTTCGGCGATTTCTCGATTTCGGCGATTTCCCCTAGTATAATGCCTTCAGAAGCCCGTAAAAATTCGTCAGATCACGACGAAGCCAATCCTCGACGCATTGTGACCGGCAGGCTCCCAGTAGCTATTCCGATCAGGTTTTCCTGAATTATTCGACCCGGATCCAAAATTTCACCACTTTCGGCGATTTCTCGATTTCGGCGATTTCCCCTAGTATAATGCCTTCAGAAGCCCGTAAAAATTCGTCAGATCACGACGAAGCCAATCCTCGACGCATTGTGACCGGCAGGCTCCCAGTAGCTATTCCGATCAGGTTTTCCTGAATTATTCGACCCGGATCCAAAATTTCACCACTTTCGGCGATTTCTCGATTTCGGCGATTTCCCCTAGTATAATGCCTTCAGAAGCCCGTAAAAATTCGTCAGATCACGACGAAGCCAATCCTCGACGCATTGTGACCGGCAGGCTCCCAGTAGCTATTCCGATCAGGTTTTCCTGAATTATTCGACCCGGATCCAAAATTTCACCACTTTCGGCGATTTCTCGATTTCGGCGATTTCCCCTAGTATAATGCCTTCAGAAGCCCGTAAAAATTCGTCAGATCACGACGAAGCCAATCCTCGACGCATTGTGACCGGCAGGCTCCCAGTAGCTATTCCGATCAGGTTTTCCTGAATTATTCGACCCGGATCCAAAATTTCACCACTTTCGGCGATTTCTCGATTTCGGCGATTTCCCCTAGTATAATGCCTTCAGAAGCCCGTAAAAATTCGTCAGATCACGACGAAGCCAATCCTCGACGCATTGTGACCGGCAGGCTCCCAGTAGCTATTCCGATCAGGTTTTCCTGAATTATTCGACCCGGATCCAAAATTTCACCACTTTCGGCGATTTCTCGATTTCGGCGATTTCCCCTAGTATAATGCCTTCAGAAGCCCGTAAAAATTCGTCAGATCACGACGAAGCCAATCCTCGACGCATTGTGACCGGCAGGCTCCCAGTAGCTATTCCGATCAGGTTTTCCTGAATTATTCGACCCGGATCCAAAATTTCACCACTTTCGGCGATTTCTCGATTTCGGCGATTTCCCCTAGTATAATGCCTTCAGAAGCCCGTAAAAATTCGTCAGATCACGACGAAGCCAATCCTCGACGCATTGTGACCGGCAGGCTCCCAGTAGCTATTCCGATCAGGTTTTCCTGAATTATTCGACCCGGATCCAAAATTTCACCACTTTCGGCGATTTCTCGATTTCGGCGATTTCCCCTAGTATAATGCCTTCAGAAGCCCGTAAAAATTCGTCAGATCACGACGAAGCCAATCCTCGACGCATTGTGACCGGCAGGCTCCCAGTAGCTATTCCGATCAGGTTTTCCTGAATTATTCGACCCGGATCCAAAATTTCACCACTTTCGGCGATTTCTCGATTTCGGCGATTTCCCCTAGTATAATGCCTTCAGAAGCCCGTAAAAATTCGTCAGATCACGACGAAGCCAATCCTCGACGCATTGTGACCGGCAGGCTCCCAGTAGCTATTCCGATCAGGTTTTCCTGAATTATTCGACCCGGATCCAAAATTTCACCACTTTCGGCGATTTCGATTTCGGCGATTTCCCCTAGTATAATGCCTTCAGAAGCCCGTAAAAATTCGTCAGATCACGACGAAGCCAATCCTCGACGCATTGTGACCGGCAGGCTCCCAGTAGCTATTCCGATCAGGTTTTCCTGAATTATTCGACCCGGATCCAAAATTTCACCACTTTCGGCGATTTCTCGATTTCGGCGATTTCCCCTAGTATAATGCCTTCAGAAGCCCGTAAAAATTCGTCAGATCACGACGAAGCCAATCCTCGACGCATTGTGACCGGCAGGCTCCCAGTAGCTATTCCGATCAGGTTTTCCTGAATTATTCGACCCGGATCCAAAATTTCACCACTTTCGGCGATTTCTCGATTTCGGCGATTTCCCCTAGTATAATGCCTTCAGAAGCCCGTAAAAATTCGTCAGATCACGACGAAGCCAATCCTCGACGCATTGTGACCGGCAGGCTCCCAGTAGCTATTCCGATCAGGTTTTCCTGAATTATTCGACCCGGATCCAAAATTTCACCACTTTCGGCGATTTCTCGATTTCGGCGATTTCCCCTAGTATAATGCCTTCAGAAGCCCGTAAAAATTCGTCAGATCACGACGAAGCCAATCCTCGACGCATTGTGACCGGCAGGCTCCCAGTAGCTATTCCGATCAGGTTTTCCTGAATTATTCGACCCGGATCCAAAATTTCACCACTTTCGGCGATTTCTCGATTTCGGCGATTTCCCCTAGTATAATGCCTTCAGAAGCCCGTAAAAATTCGTCAGATCACGACGAAGCCAATCCTCGACGCATTGTGACCGGCAGGCTCCCAGTAGCTATTCCGATCAGGTTTTCCTGAATTATTCGACCCGGATCCAAAATTTCACCACTTTCGGCGATTTCTCGATTTCGGCGATTTCCCCTAGTATAATGCCTTCAGAAGCCCGTAAAAATTCGTCAGATCACGACGAAGCCAATCCTCGACGCATTGTGACCGGCAGGCTCCCAGTAGCTATTCCGATCAGGTTTTCCTGAATTATTCGACCCGGATCCAAAATTTCACCACTTTCGGCGATTTCTCGATTTCGGCGATTTCCCCTAGTATAATGCCTTCAGAAGCCCGTAAAAATTCGTCAGATCACGACGAAGCCAATCCTCGACGCATTGTGACCGGCAGGCTCCCAGTAGCTATTCCGATCAGGTTTTCCTGAATTATTCGACCCGGATCCAAAATTTCACCACTTTCGGCGATTTCTCGATTTCGGCGATTTCCCCTAGTATAATGCCTTCAGAAGCCCGTAAAAATTCGTCAGATCACGACGAAGCCAATCCTCGACGCATTGTGACCGGCAGGCTCCCAGTAGCTATTCCGATCAGGTTTTCCTGAATTATTCGACCCGGATCCAAAATTTCACCACTTTCGGCGATTTCTCGATTTCGGCGATTTCCCCTAGTATAATGCCTTCAGAAGCCCGTAAAAATTCGTCAGATCACGACGAAGCCAATCCTCGACGCATTGTGACCGGCAGGCTCCCAGTAGCTATTCCGATCAGGTTTTCCTGAATTATTCGACCCGGATCCAAAATTTCACCACTTTCGGCGATTTCTCGATTTCGGCGATTTCCCCTAGTATAATGCCTTCAGAAGCCCGTAAAAATTCGTCAGATCACGACGAAGCCAATCCTCGACGCATTGTGACCGGCAGGCTCCCAGTAGCTATTCCGATCAGGTTTTCCTGAATTATTCGACCCGGATCCAAAATTTCACCACTTTCGGCGATTTCTCGATTTCGGCGATTTCCCCTAGTATAATGCCTTCAGAAGCCCGTAAAAATTCGTCAGATCACGACGAAGCCAATCCTCGACGCATTGTGACCGGCAGGCTCCCAGTAGCTATTCCGATCAGGTTTTCCTGAATTATTCGACCCGGATCCAAAATTTCACCACTTTCGGCGATTTCTCGATTTCGGCGATTTCCCCTAGTATAATGCCTTCAGAAGCCCGTAAAAATTCGTCAGATCACGACGAAGCCAATCCTCGACGCATTGTGACCGGCAGGCTCCCAGTAGCTATTCCGATCAGGTTTTCCTGAATTATTCGACCCGGATCCAAAATTTCACCACTTTCGGCGATTTCTCGATTTCGGCGATTTCCCCTAGTATAATGCCTTCAGAAGCCCGTAAAAATTCGTCAGATCACGACGAAGCCAATCCTCGACGCATTGTGACCGGCAGGCTCCCAGTAGCTATTCCGATCAGGTTTTCCTGAATTATTCGACCCGGATCCAAAATTTCACCACTTTCGGCGATTTCTCGATTTCGGCGATTTCCCCTAGTATAATGCCTTCAGAAGCCCGTAAAAATTCGTCAGATCACGACGAAGCCAATCCTCGACGCATTGTGACCGGCAGGCTCCCAGTAGCTATTCCGATCAGGTTTTCCTGAATTATTCGACCCGGATCCAAAATTTCACCACTTTCGGCGATTTCTCGATTTCGGCGATTTCCCCTAGTATAATGCCTTCAGAAGCCCGTAAAAATTCGTCAGATCACGACGAAGCCAATCCTCGACGCATTGTGACCGGCAGGCTCCCAGTAGCTATTCCGATCAGGTTTTCCTGAATTATTCGACCCGGATCCAAAATTTCACCACTTTCGGCGATTTCTCGATTTCGGCGATTTCCCCTAGTATAATGCCTTCAGAAGCCCGTAAAAATTCGTCAGATCACGACGAAGCCAATCCTCGACGCATTGTGACCGGCAGGCTCCCAGTAGCTATTCCGATCAGGTTTTCCTGAATTATTCGACCCGGATCCAAAATTTCACCACTTTCGGCGATTTCTCGATTTCGGCGATTTCCCCTAGTATAATGCCTTCAGAAGCCCGTAAAAATTCGTCAGATCACGACGAAGCCAATCCTCGACGCATTGTGACCGGCAGGCTCCCAGTAGCTATTCCGATCAGGTTTTCCTGAATTATTCGACCCGGATCCAAAATTTCACCACTTTCGGCGATTTCTCGATTTCGGCGATTTCCCCTAGTATAATGCCTTCAGAAGCCCGTAAAAATTCGTCAGATCACGACGAAGCCAATCCTCGACGCATTGTGACCGGCAGGCTCCCAGTAGCTATTCCGATCAGGTTTTCCTGAATTATTCGACCCGGATCCAAAATTTCACCACTTTCGGCGATTTCTCGATTTCGGCGATTTCCCCTAGTATAATGCCTTCAGAAGCCCGTAAAAATTCGTCAGATCACGACGAAGCCAATCCTCGACGCATTGTGACCGGCAGGCTCCCAGTAGCTATTCCGATCAGGTTTTCCTGAATTATTCGACCCGGATCCAAAATTTCACCACTTTCGGCGATTTCTCGATTTCGGCGATTTCCCCTAGTATAATGCCTTCAGAAGCCCGTAAAAATTCGTCAGATCACGACGAAGCCAATCCTCGACGCATTGTGACCGGCAGGCTCCCAGTAGCTATTCCGATCAGGTTTTCCTGAATTATTCGACCCGGATCCAAAATTTCACCACTTTCGGCGATTTCTCGATTTCGGCGATTTCCCCTAGTATAATGCCTTCAGAAGCCCGTAAAAATTCGTCAGATCACGACGAAGCCAATCCTCGACGCATTGTGACCGGCAGGCTCCCAGTAGCTATTCCGATCAGGTTTTCCTGAATTATTCGACCCGGATCCAAAATTTCACCACTTTCGGCGATTTCTCGATTTCGGCGATTTCCCCTAGTATAATGCCTTCAGAAGCCCGTAAAAATTCGTCAGATCACGACGAAGCCAATCCTCGACGCATTGTGACCGGCAGGCTCCCAGTAGCTATTCCGATCAGGTTTTCCTGAATTATTCGACCCGGATCCAAAATTTCACCACTTTCGGCGATTTCTCGATTTCGGCGATTTCCCCTAGTATAATGCCTTCAGAAGCCCGTAAAAATTCGTCAGATCACGACGAAGCCAATCCTCGACGCATTGTGACC
The DNA here is from genome assembly GCA_947683425.1 of Excoecaria cochinchinensis. Classification (NCBI taxonomy): domain Eukaryota; kingdom Viridiplantae; phylum Streptophyta; class Magnoliopsida; order Malpighiales; family Euphorbiaceae; genus Excoecaria; species Excoecaria cochinchinensis. The sequence goes on from CANTUQ010000303.1 coordinate 32,488, forward strand.
GGCAGGCTCCCAGTAGCTATTCCGATCAGGTTTTCCTGAATTATTCGACCCGGATCCAAAATTTCACCACTTTCGGCGATTTCTCGATTTCGGCGATTTCCCCTAGTATAATGCCTTCAGAAGCCCGTAAAAATTCGTCAGATCACGACGAAGCCAATCCTCGACGCATTGTGACCGGCAGGCTCCCAGTAGCTATTCCGATCAGGTTTTCCTGAATTATTCGACCCGGATCCAAAATTTCACCACTTTCGGCGATTTCTCGATTTCGGCGATTTCCCCTAGTATAATGCCTTCAGAAGCCCGTAAAAATTCGTCAGATCACGACGAAGCCAATCCTCGACGCATTGTGACCGGCAGGCTCCCAGTAGCTATTCCGATCAGGTTTTCCTGAATTATTCGACCCGGATCCAAAATTTCACCACTTTCGGCGATTTCTCGATTTCGGCGATTTCCCCTAGTATAATGCCTTCAGAAGCCCGTAAAAATTCGTCAGATCACGACGAAGCCAATCCTCGACGCATTGTGACCGGCAGGCTCCCAGTAGCTATTCCGATCAGGTTTTCCTGAATTATTCGACCCGGATCCAAAATTTCACCACTTTCGGCGATTTCTCGATTCTCGGCGATTTCCCCTAGTATAATGCCTTCAGAAGCCCGTAAAAATTCGTCAGATCACGACGAAGCCAATCCTCGACGCATTGTGACCGGCAGGCTCCCAGTAGCTATTCCGATCAGGTTTTCCTGAATTATTCGACCCGGATCCAAAATTTCACCACTTTCGGCGATTTCTCGATTTCGGCGATTTCCCCTAGTATAATGCCTTCAGAAGCCCGTAAAAATTCGTCAGATCACGACGAAGCCAATCCTCGACGCATTGTGACCGGCAGGCTCCCAGTAGCTATTCCGATCAGGTTTTCCTGAATTATTCGACCCGGATCCAAAATTTCACCACTTTCGGCGATTTCTCGATTTCGGCGATTTCCCCTAGTATAATGCCTTCAGAAGCCCGTAAAAATTCGTCAGATCACGACGAAGCCAATCCTCGACGCATTGTGACCGGCAGGCTCCCAGTAGCTATTCCGATCAGGTTTTCCTGAATTATTCGACCCGGATCCAAAATTTCACCACTTTCGGCGATTTCTCGATTTCGGCGATTTCCCCTAGTATAATGCCTTCAGAAGCCCGTAAAAATTCGTCAGATCACGACGAAGCCAATCCTCGACGCATTGTGACCGGCAGGCTCCCAGTAGCTATTCCGATCAGGTTTTCCTGAATTATTCGACCCGGATCCAAAATTTCACCACTTTCGGCGATTTCTCGATTTCGGCGATTTCCCCTAGTATAATGCCTTCAGAAGCCCGTAAAAATTCGTCAGATCACGACGAAGCCAATCCTCGACGCATTGTGACCGGCAGGCTCCCAGTAGCTATTCCGATCAGGTTTTCCTGAATTATTCGACCCGGATCCAAAATTTCACCACTTTCGGCGATTTCTCGATTTCGGCGATTTCCCCTAGTATAATGCCTTCAGAAGCCCGTAAAAATTCGTCAGATCACGACGAAGCCAATCCTCGACGCATTGTGACCGGCAGGCTCCCAGTAGCTATTCCGATCAGGTTTTCCTGAATTATTCGACCCGGATCCAAAATTTCACCACTTTCGGCGATTTCTCGATTTCGGCGATTTCCCCTAGTATAATGCCTTCAGAAGCCCGTAAAAATTCGTCAGATCACGACGAAGCCAATCCTCGACGCATTGTGACCGGCAGGCTCCCAGTAGCTATTCCGATCAGGTTTTCCTGAATTATTCGACCCGGATCCAAAATTTCACCACTTTCGGCGATTTCTCGATTTCGGCGATTTCCCCTAGTATAATGCCTTCAGAAGCCCGTAAAAATTCGTCAGATCACGACGAAGCCAATCCTCGACGCATTGTGACCGGCAGGCTCCCAGTAGCTATTCCGATCAGGTTTTCCTGAATTATTCGACCCGGATCCAAAATTTCACCACTTTCGGCGATTTCTCGATTTCGGCGATTTCCCCTAGTATAATGCCTTCAGAAGCCCGTAAAAATTCGTCAGATCACGACGAAGCCAATCCTCGACGCATTGTGACCGGCAGGCTCCCAGTAGCTATTCCGATCAGGTTTTCCTGAATTATTCGACCCGGATCCAAAATTTCACCACTTTCGGCGATTTCTCGATTTCGGCGATTTCCCCTAGTATAATGCCTTCAGAAGCCCGTAAAAATTCGTCAGATCACGACGAAGCCAATCCTCGACGCATTGTGACCGGCAGGCTCCCAGTAGCTATTCCGATCAGGTTTTCCTGAATTATTCGACCCGGATCCAAAATTTCACCACTTTCGGCGATTTCTCGATTTCGGCGATTTCCCCTAGTATAATGCCTTCAGAAGCCCGTAAAAATTCGTCAGATCACGACGAAGCCAATCCTCGACGCATTGTGACCGGCAGGCTCCCAGTAGCTATTCCGATCAGGTTTTCCTGAATTATTCGACCCGGATCCAAAATTTCACCACTTTCGGCGATTTCTCGATTTCGGCGATTTCCCCTAGTATAATGCCTTCAGAAGCCCGTAAAAATTCGTCAGATCACGACGAAGCCAATCCTCGACGCATTGTGACCGGCAGGCTCCCAGTAGCTATTCCGATCAGGTTTTCCTGAATTATTCGACCCGGATCCAAAATTTCACCACTTTCGGCGATTTCTCGATTTCGGCGATTTCCCCTAGTATAATGCCTTCAGAAGCCCGTAAAAATTCGTCAGATCACGACGAAGCCAATCCTCGACGCATTGTGACCGGCAGGCTCCCAGTAGCTATTCCGATCAGGTTTTCCTGAATTATTCGACCCGGATCCAAAATTTCACCACTTTCGGCGATTTCTCGATTTCGGCGATTTCCCCTAGTATAATGCCTTCAGAAGCCCGTAAAAATTCGTCAGATCACGACGAAGCCAATCCTCGACGCATTGTGACCGGCAGGCTCCCAGTAGCTATTCCGATCAGGTTTTCCTGAATTATTCGACCCGGATCCAAAATTTCACCACTTTCGGCGATTTCTCGATTTCGGCGATTTCCCCTAGTATAATGCCTTCAGAAGCCCGTAAAAATTCGTCAGATCACGACGAAGCCAATCCTCGACGCATTGTGACCGGCAGGCTCCCAGTAGCTATTCCGATCAGGTTTTCCTGAATTATTCGACCCGGATCCAAAATTTCACCACTTTCGGCGATTTCTCGATTTCGGCGATTTCCCCTAGTATAATGCCTTCAGAAGCCCGTAAAAATTCGTCAGATCACGACGAAGCCAATCCTCGACGCATTGTGACCGGCAGGCTCCCAGTAGCTATTCCGATCAGGTTTTCCTGAATTATTCGACCCGGATCCAAAATTTCACCACTTTCGGCGATTTCTCGATTTCGGCGATTTCCCCTAGTATAATGCCTTCAGAAGCCCGTAAAAATTCGTCAGATCACGACGAAGCCAATCCTCGACGCATTGTGACCGGCAGGCTCCCAGTAGCTATTCCGATCAGGTTTTCCTGAATTATTCGACCCGGATCCAAAATTTCACCACTTTCGGCGATTTCTCGATTTCGGCGATTTCCCCTAGTATAATGCCTTCAGAAGCCCGTAAAAATTCGTCAGATCACGACGAAGCCAATCCTCGACGCATTGTGACCGGCAGGCTCCCAGTAGCTATTCCGATCAGGTTTTCCTGAATTATTCGACCCGGATCCAAAATTTCACCACTTTCGGCGATTTCTCGATTTCGGCGATTTCCCCTAGTATAATGCCTTCAGAAGCCCGTAAAAATTCGTCAGATCACGACGAAGCCAATCCTCGACGCATTGTGACCGGCAGGCTCCCAGTAGCTATTCCGATCAGGTTTTCCTGAATTATTCGACCCGGATCCAAAATTTCACCACTTTCGGCGATTTCTCGATTTCGGCGATTTCCCCTAGTATAATGCCTTCAGAAGCCCGTAAAAATTCGTCAGATCACGACGAAGCCAATCCTCGACGCATTGTGACCGGCAGGCTCCCAGTAGCTATTCCGATCAGGTTTTCCTGAATTATTCGACCCGGATCCAAAATTTCACCACTTTCGGCGATTTCTCGATTTCGGCGATTTCCCCTAGTATAATGCCTTCAGAAGCCCGTAAAAATTCGTCAGATCACGACGAAGCCAATCCTCGACGCATTGTGACCGGCAGGCTCCCAGTAGCTATTCCGATCAGGTTTTCCTGAATTATTCGACCCGGATCCAAAATTTCACCACTTTCGGCGATTTCTCGATTTCGGCGATTTCCCCTAGTATAATGCCTTCAGAAGCCCGTAAAAATTCGTCAGATCACGACGAAGCCAATCCTCGACGCATTGTGACCGGCAGGCTCCCAGTAGCTATTCCGATCAGGTTTTCCTGAATTATTCGACCCGGATCCAAAATTTCACCACTTTCGGCGATTTCTCGATTTCGGCGATTTCCCCTAGTATAATGCCTTCAGAAGCCCGTAAAAATTCGTCAGATCACGACGAAGCCAATCCTCGACGCATTGTGACCGGCAGGCTCCCAGTAGCTATTCCGATCAGGTTTTCCTGAATTATTCGACCCGGATCCAAAATTTCACCACTTTCGGCGATTTCTCGATTTCGGCGATTTCCCCTAGTATAATGCCTTCAGAAGCCCGTAAAAATTCGTCAGATCACGACGAAGCCAATCCTCGACGCATTGTGACCGGCAGGCTCCCAGTAGCTATTCCGATCAGGTTTTCCTGAATTATTCGACCCGGATCCAAAATTTCACCACTTTCGGCGATTTCTCGATTTCGGCGATTTCCCCTAGTATAATGCCTTCAGAAGCCCGTAAAAATTCGTCAGATCACGACGAAGCCAATCCTCGACGCATTGTGACCGGCAGGCTCCCAGTAGCTATTCCGATCAGGTTTTCCTGAATTATTCGACCCGGATCCAAAATTTCACCACTTTCGGCGATTTCTCGATTTCGGCGATTTCCCCTAGTATAATGCCTTCAGAAGCCCGTAAAAATTCGTCAGATCACGACGAAGCCAATCCTCGACGCATTGTGACCGGCAGGCTCCCAGTAGCTATTCCGATCAGGTTTTCCTGAATTATTCGACCCGGATCCAAAATTTCACCACTTTCGGCGATTTCTCGATTTCGGCGATTTCCCCTAGTATAATGCCTTCAGAAGCCCGTAAAAATTCGTCAGATCACGACGAAGCCAATCCTCGACGCATTGTGACCGGCAGGCTCCCAGTAGCTATTCCGATCAGGTTTTCCTGAATTATTCGACCCGGATCCAAAATTTCACCACTTTCGGCGATTTCTCGATTTCGGCGATTTCCCCTAGTATAATGCCTTCAGAAGCCCGTAAAAATTCGTCAGATCACGACGAAGCACAATCCTCGACGCATTGTGACCGGCAGGCTCCCAGTAGCTATTCCGATCAGGTTTTCCTGAATTATTCGACCCGGATCCAAAATTTCACCACTTTCGGCGATTTCTCGATTTCGGCGATTTCCCCTAGTATAATGCCTTCAGAAGCCCGTAAAAATTCGTCAGATCACGACGAAGCCAATCCTCGACGCATTGTGACCGGCAGGCTCCCAGTAGCTATTCCGATCAGGTTTTCCTGAATTATTCGACCCGGATCCAAAATTTCACCACTTTCGGCGATTTCTCGATTTCGGCGATTTCCCCTAGTATAATGCCTTCAGAAGCCCGTAAAAATTCGTCAGATCACGACGAAGCCAATCCTCGACGCATTGTGACCGGCAGGCTCCCAGTAGCTATTCCGATCAGTTATTCGACCCGGATCCAAAATTTCACCACTTTCGGCGATTTCTCGATTTCGGCGATTTCCCCTAGTATAATGCCTTCAGAAGCCCGTAAAAATTCGTCAGATCACGACGAAGCCAATCCTCGACGCATTGTGACCGGCAGGCTCCCAGTAGCTATTCCGATCAGGTTTTCCTGAATTATTCGACCCGGATCCAAAATTTCACCACTTTCGGCGATTTCTCGATTTCGGCGATTTCCCCTAGTATAATGCCTTCAGAAGCCCGTAAAAATTCGTCAGATCACGACGAAGCCAATCCTCGACGCATTGTGACCGGCAGGCTCCCAGTAGCTATTCCGATCAGGTTTTCCTGAATTATTCGAGCCGGATCCAAAATTTCACCACTTTCGGCGATTTCTCGATTTCGGCGATTTCCCCTAGTATAATGCCTTCAGAAGCCCGTAAAAATTCGTCAGATCACGACGAAGCCAATCCTCGACGCATTGTGACCGGCAGGCTCCCAGTAGCTATTCCGATCAGGTTTTCCTGAATTATTCGAGCCGGATCCAAAATTTCACCACTTTCGGCGATTTCTCGATTTCGGCGATTTCCCCTAGTATAATGCCTTCAGAAGCCCGTAAAAATTCGTCAGATCACGACGAAGCCAATCCTCGACGCATTGTGACCGGCAGGCTCCCAGTAGCTATTCCGATCAGGTTTTCCTGAATTATTCGAGCCGGATCCAAAATTTCACCACTTTCGGCGATTTCTCGATTTCGGCGATTTCCCCTAGTATAATGCCTTCAGAAGCCCGTAAAAATTCGTCAGATCACGACGAAGCCAATCCTCGACGCATTGTGACCGGCAGGCTCCCAGTAGCTATTCCGATCAGGTTTTCCTGAATTATTCGAGCCGGATCCAAAATTTCACCACTTTCGGCGATTTCTCGATTTCGGCGATTTCCCCTAGTATAATGCCTTCAGAAGACCGCAAAAATTCGTCAGATCACGACGAAGCCAATCCTCGACGCATTGTGACCGGCAGGCTCCCAGTAGCTATTCCGATCAGGTTTTCCTGAATTATTCGACCCGGATCCAAAATTTCACCACTTTCGGCGATTTCTCGATTTCGGCGATTTCCCCTAGTATAATGCCTTCAGAAGCCCGCAAAAATTCGTCAGATCACGACGAAGCCAATCCTCGACGCATTGTGACCGGCAGGCTCCCAGTAGCTATTCCGATCAGGTTTTCCTGAATTATTCGACCCGGATCCAAAATTTCACCACTTTCGGCGATTTCTCGATTTCGGCGATTTCCCCTAGTATAATGCCTTCAGAAGCCCGTAAAAATTCGTCAGATCACGACGAAGCCAATCCTCGACGCATTGTGACCGGCAGGCTCCCAGTAGCTATTCCGATCAGGTTTTCCTGAATTATTCGACCCGGATCCAAAATTTCACCACTTTCGGCGATTTCTCGATTTCGGCGATTTCCCCTAGTATAATGCCTTCAGAAGCCCGTAAAAATTCGTCAGATCACGACGAAGCCAATCCTCGACGCATTGTGACCGGCAGGCTCCCAGTAGCTATTCCGATCAGGTTTTCCTGAATTATTCGACCCGGATCCAAAATTTCACCACTTTCGGCGATTTCTCGATTTCGGCGATTTCCCCTAGTATAATGCCTTCAGAAGCCCGTAAAAATTCGTCAGATCACGACGAAGCCAATCCTCGACGCATTGTGACCGGCAGGCTCCCAGTAGCTATTCCGATCAGGTTTTCCTGAATTATTCGAGCCGGATCCAAAATTTCACCACTTTCGGCGATTTCTCGATTTCGGCGATTTCCCCTAGTATAATGCCTTCAGAAGCCCGTAAAAATTCGTCAGATCACGACGAAGCCAATCCTCGACGCATTGTGACCGGCAGGCTCCCAGTAGCTATTCCGATCAGGTTTTCCTGAATTATTCGAGCCGGATCCAAAATTTCACCACTTTCGGCGATTTCTCGATTTCGGCGATTTCCCCTAGTATAATGCCTTCAGAAGCCCGTAAAAATTCGTCAGATCACGACGAAGCCAATCCTCGACGCATTGTGACCGGCAGGCTCCCAGTAGCTATTCCGATCAGGTTTTCCTGAATTATTCGAGCCGGATCCAAAATTTCACCACTTTCGGCGATTTCTCGATTTCGGCGATTTCCCCTAGTATAATGCCTTCAGAAGCCCGCTAAAAATTCGTCAGATCACGACGAAGCCAATCCTCGACGCATTGTGACCGGCAGGCTCCCAGTAGCTATTCCGATCAGGTTTTCCTGAATTATTCGAGCCGGATCCAAAATTTCACCACTTTCGGCGATTTCTCGATTTCGGCGATTTCCCCTAGTATAATGCCTTCAGAAGCCCGCAAAAATTCGTCAGATCACGACGAAGCCAATCCTCGACGCATTGTGACCGGCAGGCTCCCAGTAGCTATTCCGATCAGGTTTTCCTGAATTATTCGAGCCCGGATCCAAAATTTCACCACTTTCGGCGATTTCTCGATTTCGGCGATTTCCCCTAGTATAATGCCTTCAGAAGCCCGTAAAAATTCGTCAGATCACGACGAAGCCAATCCTCGACGCATTGTGACCGGCAGGCTCCCAGTAGCTATTCCGATCAGGTTTTCCTGAATTATTCGACCCGGATCCAAAATTTCACCACTTTCGGCGATTTCTCGATTTCGGCGATTTCCCCTAGTATAATGCCTTCAGAAGCCCGTAAAAATTCGTCAGATCACGACGAAGCCAAAGCCAATCCTCGACGCATTGTGACCGGCAGGCTCCCAGTAGCTATTCCGATCAGGTTTTCCCTGAATTATTCGACCCGGATCCAAAATTTCACCACTTTCGGCGATTTCTCGATTTCGGCGATTTCCCCTAGTATAATGCCTTCAGAAGCCCGTAAAAATTCGTCAGATCACGACGAAGCCAATCCTCGACGCATTGTGACCGGCAGGCTCCCAGTAGCTATTCCGATCAGGTTTTCCTGAATTATTCGACCCGGATCCAAAATTTCACCACTTTCGGCGATTTCTCGATTTCGGCGATTTCCCCTAGTATAATGCCTTCAGAAGCCCGTAAAAATTCGTCAGATCACGACGAAGCCAATCCTCGACGCATTGTGACCGGCAGGCTCCCAGTAGCTATTCCGATCAGGTTTTCCTGAATTATTCGACCCGGATCCAAAATTTCACCACTTTCGGCGATTTCTCGATTTCGGCGATTTCCCTAGTATAATGCCTTCAGAAGCCCGTAAAAATTCGTCAGATCACGACGAAGCCAATCCTCGACGCATTGTGACCGGCAGGCTCCCAGTAGCTATTCCGATCAGGTTTTCCTGAATTATTCGACCCGGATCCAAAATTTCACCACTTTCGGCGATTTCTCGATTTCGGCGATTTCCCCCTAGTATAATGCCTTCAGAAGCCCGTAAAAATTCGTCAGATCACGACGAAGCCAATCCTCGACGCATTGTGACCGGCAGGCTCCCAGTAGCTATTCCGATCAGGTTTTCCTGAATTATTCGACCCGGATCCAAAATTTCACCACTTTCGGCGATTTCTCGATTTCGGCGATTTCCCCTAGTATAATGCCTTCAGAAGCCCGTAAAAATTCGTCAGATCACGACGAAGCCAATCCTCGACGCATTGTGACCGGCAGGCTCCCAGTAGCTATTCCGATCAGGTTTTCCTGAATTATTCGACCCGGATCCAAAATTTCACCACTTTCGGCGATTTCTCGATTTCGGCGATTTCCCCTAGTATAATGCCTTCAGAAGCCCGTAAAAATTCGTCAGATCACGACGAAGCCAATCCTCGACGCATTGTGACCGGCAGGCTCCCAGTAGCTATTCCGATCAGGTTTTCCTGAATTATTCGACCCGGATCCAAAATTTCACCACTTTCGGCGATTTCTCGATTTCGGCGATTTCCCCTAGTATAATGCCTTCAGAAGCCCGTAAAAATTCGTCAGATCACGACGAAGCCAATCCTCGACGCATTGTGACCGGCAGGCTCCCAGTAGCTATTCCGATCAGGTTTTCCTGAATTATTCGACCCGGATCCAAAATTTCACCACTTTCGGCGATTTCTCGATTTCGGCGATTTCCCCTAGTATAATGCCTTCAGAAGCCCGTAAAAATTCGTCAGATCACGACGAAGCCAATCCTCGACGCATTGTGACCGGCAGGCTCCCAGTAGCTATTCCGATCAGGTTTTCCTGAATTATTCGACCCGGATCCAAAATTTCACCACTTTCGGCGATTTCTCGATTTCGGCGATTTCCCCTAGTATAATGCCTTCAGAAGCCCGTAAAAATTCGTCAGATCACGACGAAGCCAATCCTCGACGCATTGTGACCGGCAGGCTCCCAGTAGCTATTCCGATCAGGTTTTCCTGAATTATTCGACCCGGATCCAAAATTTCACCACTTTCGGCGATTTCTCGATTTCGGCGATTTCCCCTAGTATAATGCCTTCAGAAGCCCGTAAAAATTCGTCAGATCACGACGAAGCCAATCCTCGACGCATTGTGACCGGCAGGCTCCCAGTAGCTATTCCGATCAGGTTTTCCTGAATTATTCGACCCGGATCCAAAATTTCACCACTTTCGGCGATTTCTCGATTTCGGCGATTTCCCCTAGTATAATGCCTTCAGAAGCCCGTAAAAATTCGTCAGATCACGACGAAGCCAATCCTCGACGCATTGTGACCGGCAGGCTCCCAGTAGCTATTCCGATCAGGTTTTCCTGAATTATTCGACCCGGATCCAAAATTTCACCACTTTCGGCGATTTCTCGATTTCGGCGATTTCCCCTAGTATAATGCCTTCAGAAGCCCGTAAAAATTCGTCAGATCACGACGAAGCCAATCCTCGACGCATTGTGACCGGCAGGCTCCCAGTAGCTATTCCGATCAGGTTTTCCTGAATTATTCGACCCGGATCCAAAATTTCACCACTTTCGGCGATTTCTCGATTTCGGCGATTTCCCCTAGTATAATGCCTTCAGAAGCCCGTAAAAATTCGTCAGATCACGACGAAGCCAATCCTCGACGCATTGTGACCGGCAGGCTCCCAGTAGCTATTCCGATCAGGTTTTCCTGAATTATTCGACCCGGATCCAAAATTTCACCACTTTCGGCGATTTCTCGATTTCGGCGATTTCCCCTAGTATAATGCCTTCAGAAGCCCGTAAAAATTCGTCAGATCACGACGAAGCCAATCCTCGACGCATTGTGACCGGCAGGCTCCCAGTAGCTATTCCGATCAGGTTTTCCTGAATTATTCGACCCGGATCCAAAATTTCACCACTTTCGGCGATTTCTCGATTTCGGCGATTTCCCCTAGTATAATGCCTTCAGAAGCCCGTAAAAATTCGTCAGATCACGACGAAGCCAATCCTCGACGCATTGTGACCGGCAGGCTCCCAGTAGCTATTCCGATCAGGTTTTCCTGAATTATTCGACCCGGATCCAAAATTTCACCACTTTCGGCGATTTCTCGATTTCGGCGATTTCCCCTAGTATAATGCCTTCAGAAGCCCGTAAAAATTCGTCAGATCACGACGAAGCCAATCCTCGACGCATTGTGACCGGCAGGCTCCCAGTAGCTATTCCGATCAGGTTTTCCTGAATTATTCGACCCGGATCCAAAATTTCACCACTTTCGGCGATTTCTCGATTTCGGCGATTTCCCCTAGTATAATGCCTTCAGAAGCCCGTAAAAATTCGTCAGATCACGACGAAGCCAATCCTCGACGCATTGTGACCGGCAGGCTCCCAGTAGCTATTCCGATCAGGTTTTCCTGAATTATTCGACCCGGATCCAAAATTTCACCACTTTCGGCGATTTCTCGATTTCGGCGATTTCCCCTAGTATAATGCCTTCAGAAGCCCGTAAAAATTCGTCAGATCACGACGAAGCCAATCCTCGACGCATTGTGACCGGCAGGCTCCCAGTAGCTATTCCGATCAGGTTTTCCTGAATTATTCGACCCGGATCCAAAATTTCACCACTTTCGGCGATTTCTCGATTTCGGCGATTTCCCCTAGTATAATGCCTTCAGAAGCCCGTAAAAATTCGTCAGATCACGACGAAGCCAATCCTCGACGCATTGTGACCGGCAGGCTCCCAGTAGCTATTCCGATCAGGTTTTCCTGAATTATTCGACCCGGATCCAAAATTTCACCACTTTCGGCGATTTCTCGATTTCGGCGATTTCCCCTAGTATAATGCCTTCAGAAGCCCGTAAAAATTCGTCAGATCACGACGAAGCCAATCCTCGACGCATTGTGACCGGCAGGCTCCCAGTAGCTATTCCGATCAGGTTTTCCTGAATTATTCGACCCGGATCCAAAATTTCACCACTTTCGGCGATTTCTCGATTTCGGCGATTTCCCCTAGTATAATGCCTTCAGAAGCCCGTAAAAATTCGTCAGATCACGACGAAGCCAATCCTCGACGCATTGTGACCGGCAGGCTCCCAGTAGCTATTCCGATCAGGTTTTCCTGAATTATTCGACCCGGATCCAAAATTTCACCACTTTCGGCGATTTCTCGATTTCGGCGATTTCCCCTAGTATAATGCCTTCAGAAGCCCGTAAAAATTCGTCAGATCACGACGAAGCCAATCCTCGACGCATTGTGACCGGCAGGCTCCCAGTAGCTATTCCGATCAGGTTTTCCTGAATTATTCGACCCGGATCCAAAATTTCACCACTTTCGGCGATTTCTCGATTTCGGCGATTTCCCCTAGTATAATGCCTTCAGAAGCCCGTAAAAATTCGTCAGATCACGACGAAGCCAATCCTCGACGCATTGTGACCGGCAGGCTCCCAGTAGCTATTCCGATCAGGTTTTCCTGAATTATTCGACCCGGATCCAAAATTTCACCACTTTCGGCGATTTCTCGATTTCGGCGATTTCCCCTAGTATAATGCCTTCAGAAGCCCGTAAAAATTCGTCAGATCACGACGAAGCCAATCCTCGACGCATTGTGACCGGCAGGCTCCCAGTAGCTATTCCGATCAGGTTTTCCTGAATTATTCGACCCGGATCCAAAATTTCACCACTTTCGGCGATTTCTCGATTTCGGCGATTTCCCCTAGTATAATGCCTTCAGAAGCCCGTAAAAATTCGTCAGATCACGACGAAGCCAATCCTCGACGCATTGTGACCGGCAGGCTCCCAGTAGCTATTCCGATCAGGTTTTCCTGAATTATTCGACCCGGATCCAAAATTTCACCACTTTCGGCGATTTCTCGATTTCGGCGATTTCCCCTAGTATAATGCCTTCAGAAGCCCGTAAAAATTCGTCAGATCACGACGAAGCCAATCCTCGACGCATTGTGACCGGCAGGCTCCCAGTAGCTATTCGATCAGGTTTTCCTGAATTATTCGACCCGGATCCAAAATTTCACCACTTTCGGCGATTTCTCGATTTCGGCGATTTCCCCTAGTATAATGCCTTCAGAAGCCCGTAAAAATTCGTCAGATCACGACGAAGCCAATCCTCGACGCATTGTGACCGGCAGGCTCCCAGTAGCTATTCCGATCAGGTTTTCCTGAATTATTCGACCCGGATCCAAAATTTCACCACTTTCGGCGATTTCTCGATTTCGGCGATTTCCCCTAGTATAATGCCTTCAGAAGCCCGTAAAAATTCGTCAGATCACGACGAAGCCAATCCTCGACGCATTGTGACCGGCAGGCTCCCAGTAGCTATTCCGATCAGGTTTTCCTGAATTATTCGACCCGGATCCAAAATTTCACCACTTTCGGCGATTTCTCGATTTCGGCGATTTCCCCTAGTATAATGCCTTCAGAAGCCCGTAAAAATTCGTCAGATCACGACGAAGCCAATCCTCGACGCATTGTGACCGGCAGGCTCCCAGTAGCTATTCCGATCAGGTTTTCCTGAATTATTCGACCCGGATCCAAAATTTCACCACTTTCGGCGATTTCTCGATTTCGGCGATTTCCCCTAGTATAATGCCTTCAGAAGCCCGTAAAAATTCGTCAGATCACGACGAAGCCAATCCTCGACGCATTGTGACCGGCAGGCTCCCAGTAGCTATTCCGATCAGGTTTTCCTGAATTATTCGACCCGGATCCAAAATTTCACCACTTTCGGCGATTTCTCGATTTCGGCGATTTCCCCTAGTATAATGCCTTCAGAAGCCCGTAAAAATTCGTCAGATCACGACGAAGCCAATCCTCGACGCATTGTGACCGGCAGGCTCCCAGTAGCTATTCCGATCAGGTTTTCCTGAATTATTCGACCCGGATCCAAAATTTCACCACTTTCGGCGATTTCTCGATTTCGGCGATTTCCCCTAGTATAATGCCTTCAGAAGCCCGTAAAAATTCGTCAGATCACGACGAAGCCAATCCTCGACGCATTGTGACCGGCAGGCTCCCAGTAGCTATTCCGATCAGGTTTTCCTGAATTATTCGACCCGGATCCAAAATTTCACCACTTTCGGCGATTTCTCGATTTCGGCGATTTCCCCTAGTATAATGCCTTCAGAAGCCCGTAAAAATTCGTCAGATCACGACGAAGCCAATCCTCGACGCATTGTGACCGGCAGGCTCCCAGTAGCTATTCCGATCAGGTTTTCCTGAATTATTCGACCCGGATCCAAAATTTCACCACTTTCGGCGATTTCTCGATTTCGGCGATTTCCCCTAGTATAATGCCTTCAGAAGCCCGTAAAAATTCGTCAGATCACGACGAAGCCAATCCTCGACGCATTGTGACCGGCAGGCTCCCAGTAGCTATTCCGATCAGGTTTTCCTGAATTATTCGACCCGGATCCAAAATTTCACCACTTTCGGCGATTTCTCGATTTCGGCGATTTCCCCTAGTATAATGCCTTCAGAAGCCCGTAAAAATTCGTCAGATCACGACGAAGCCAATCCTCGACGCATTGTGACCGGCAGGCTCCCAGTAGCTATTCCGATCAGGTTTTCCTGAATTATTCGACCCGGATCCAAAATTTCACCACTTTCGGCGATTTCTCGATTTCGGCGATTTCCCCTAGTATAATGCCTTCAGAAGCCCGTAAAAATTCGTCAGATCACGACGAAGCCAATCCTCGACGCATTGTGACCGGCAGGCTCCCAGTAGCTATTCCGATCAGGTTTTCCTGAATTATTCGACCCGGATCCAAAATTTCACCACTTTCGGCGATTTCTCGATTTCGGCGATTTCCCCTAGTATAATGCCTTCAGAAGCCCGTAAAAATTCGTCAGATCACGACGAAGCCAATCCTCGACGCATTGTGACCGGCAGGCTCCCAGTAGCTATTCCGATCAGGTTTTCCTGAATTATTCGACCCGGATCCAAAATTTCACCACTTTCGGCGATTTCTCGATTTCGGCGATTTCCCCTAGTATAATGCCTTCAGAAGCCCGTAAAAATTCGTCAGATCACGACGAAGCCAATCCTCGACGCATTGTGACCGGCAGGCTCCCAGTAGCTATTCCGATCAGGTTTTCCTGAATTATTCGACCCGGATCCAAAATTTCACCACTTTCGGCGATTTCTCGATTTCGGCGATTTCCCCTAGTATAATGCCTTCAGAAGCCCGTAAAAATTCGTCAGATCACGACGAAGCCAATCCTCGACGCATTGTGACCCGGCAGGCTCCCAGTAGCTATTCCGATCAGGTTTTCCTGAATTATTCGACCCGGATCCAAAATTTCACCACTTTCGGCGATTTCTCGATTTCGGCGATTTCCCCTAGTATAATGCCTTCAGAAGCCCGTAAAAATTCGTCAGATCACGACGAAGCCAATCCTCGACGCATTGTGACCGGCAGGCTCCCAGTAGCTATTCCGATCAGGTTTTCCTGAATTATTCGACCCGGATCCAAAATTTCACCACTTTCGGCGATTTCTCGATTTCGGCGATTTCCCCTAGTATAATGCCTTCAGAAGCCCGTAAAAATTCGTCAGATCACGACGAAGCCAATCCTCGACGCATTGTGACCGGCAGGCTCCCAGTAGCTATTCCGATCAGGTTTTCCTGAATTATTCGACCCGGATCCAAAATTTCACCACTTTCGGCGATTTCTCGATTTCGGCGATTTCCCCTAGTATAATGCCTTCAGAAGCCCGTAAAAATTCGTCAGATCACGACGAAGCCAATCCTCGACGCATTGTGACCGGCAGGCTCCCAGTAGCTATTCCGATCAGGTTTTCCTGAATTATTCGACCCGGATCCAAAATTTCACCACTTTCGGCGATTTCTCGATTTCGGCGATTTCCCCTAGTATAATGCCTTCAGAAGCCCGTAAAAATTCGTCAGATCACGACGAAGCCAATTGTGCCGGCAGGCTCCCAGTAGCGTATTCCACGATCTAGGTTTTCCTGAATTATTCGACCAGAGATCCACAAAATTTCACACACTTTACGGCGATTTCGCCTCGATTTCGGCAGATTTCCCCCTAGTATAATGCCTTCCTAGAAGCACCGTAAAAAAATCGTCAGATACACGACGAAGCCAATCCTCGACGCATTGTGACCGGCAGGCTCCCAGTAGCTATTCCGATCAGGTTTTCCTGAATTATTCGACCCGGATCCAAAATTTCACCACTTTCGGCGATTTCTCGATTTCGGCGATTTCCCCTAGTATAATGCCTTCAGAAGCCCGTAAAAATTCGTCAGATCACGACGAAGCCAATCCTCGACGCATTGTGACCGGCAGGCTCCCAGTAGCTATTCCGATCAGGTTTTCCTGAATTATTCGACCCGGATCCAAAATTTCACCACTTTCGGCGATTTCTCGATTTCGGCGATTTCCCCTAGTATAATGCCTTCAGAAGCCCGTAAAAATTCGTCAGATCACGACGAAGCCAATCCTCGACGCATTGTGACCGGCAGGCTCCCAGTAGCTATTCCGATCAGGTTTTCCTGAATTATTCGACCCGGATCCAAAATTTCACCACTTTCGGCGATTGATTTCGGCGATTTCCCCTAGTATAATGCCTTCAGAAGCCCGTAAAAATTCGTCAGATCACGACGAAGCCAATCCTCGACGCATTGTGACCGGCAGGCTCCCAGTAGCTATTCCGATCAGGTTTTCCTGAATTATTCGACCCGGATCCAAAATTTCACCACTTTCGGCGATTTCTCGATTTCGGCGATTTCCCCTAGTATAATGCCTTCAGAAGCCCGTAAAAATTCGTCAGATCACGACGAAGCCAATCCTCGACGCATTGTGACCGGCAGGCTCCCAGTAGCTATTCCGATCAGGTTTTCCTGAATTATTCGACCCGGATCCAAAATTTCACCACTTTCGGCGATTTCTCGATTTCGGCGATTTCCCCTAGTATAATGCCTTCAGAAGCCCGTAAAAATTCGTCAGATCACGACGAAGCCAATCCTCGACGCATTGTGACCGGCAGGCTCCCAGTAGCTATTCCGATCAGGTTTTCCTGAATTATTCGACCCGGATCCAAAATTTCACCACTTTCGGCGATTTCTCGATTTCGGCGATTTCCCCTAGTATAATGCCTTCAGAAGCCCGTAAAAATTCGTCAGATCACGACGAAGCCAATCCTCGACGCATTGTGACCGGCAGGCTCCCAGTAGCTATTCCGATCAGGTTTTCCTGAATTATTCGACCCGGATCCAAAATTTCACCACTTTCGGCGATTTCTCGATTTCGGCGATTTCCCCTAGTATAATGCCTTCAGAAGCCCGTAAAAATTCGTCAGATCACGACGAAGCCAATCCTCGACGCATTGTGACCGGCAGGCTCCCAGTAGCTATTCCGATCAGGTTTTCCTGAATTATTCGACCCGGATCCAAAATTTCACCACTTTCGGCGATTTCTCGATTTCGGCGATTTCCCCTAGTATAATGCCTTCAGAAGCCCGTAAAAATTCGTCAGATCACGACGAAGCCAATCCTCGACGCATTGTGACCGGCAGGCTCCCAGTAGCTATTCCGATCAGGTTTTCCTGAATTATTCGACCCGGATCCAAAATTTCACCACTTTCGGCGATTTCTCGATTTCGGCGATTTCCCCTAGTATAATGCCTTCAGAAGCCCGTAAAAATTCGTCAGATCACGACGAAGCCAATCCTCGACGCATTGTGACCGGCAGGCTCCCAGTAGCTATTCCGATCAGGTTTTCCTGAATTATTCGACCCGGATCCAAAATTTCACCACTTTCGGCGATTTCTCGATTTCGGCGATTTCCCCTAGTATAATGCCTTCAGAAGCCCGTAAAAATTCGTCAGATCACGACGAAGCCAATCCTCGACGCATTGTGACCGGCAGGCTCCCAGTAGCTATTCCGATCAGGTTTTCCTGAATTATTCGACCCGGATCCAAAATTTCACCACTTTCGGCGATTTCTCGATTTCGGCGATTTCCCCTAGTATAATGCCTTCAGAAGCCCGTAAAAATTCGTCAGATCACGACGAAGCCAATCCTCGACGCATTGTGACCGGCAGGCTCCCAGTAGCTATTCCGATCAGGTTTTCCTGAATTATTCGACCCGGATCCAAAATTTCACCACTTTCGGCGATTTCTCGATTTCGGCGATTTCCCCTAGTATAATGCCTTCAGAAGCCCGTAAAAATTCGTCAGATCACGACGAAGCCAATCCTCGACGCATTGTGACCGGCAGGCTCCCAGTAGCTATTCCGATCAGGTTTTCCTGAATTATTCGACCCGGATCCAAAATTTCACCACTTTCGGCGATTTCTCGATTTCGGCGATTTCCCCTAGTATAATGCCTTCAGAAGCCCGTAAAAATTCGTCAGATCACGACGAAGCCAATCCTCGACGCATTGTGACCGGCAGGCTCCCAGTAGCTATTCCGATCAGGTTTTCCTGAATTATTCGACCCGGATCCAAAATTTCACCACTTTCGGCGATTTCTCGATTTCGGCGATTTCCCCTAGTATAATGCCTTCAGAAGCCCGTAAAAATTCGTCAGATCACGACGAAGCCAATCCTCGACGCATTGTGACCGGCAGGCTCCCAGTAGCTATTCCGATCAGGTTTTCCTGAATTATTCGACCCGGATCCAAAATTTCACCACTTTCGGCGATTTCTCGATTTCGGCGATTTCCCCTAGTATAATGCCTTCAGAAGCCCGTAAAAATTCGTCAGATCACGACGAAGCCAATCCTCGACGCATTGTGACCGGCAGGCTCCCAGTAGCTATTCCGATCAGGTTTTCCTGAATTATTCGACCCGGATCCAAAATTTCACCACTTTCGGCGATTTCTCGATTTCGGCGATTTCCCCTAGTATAATGCCTTCAGAAGCCCGTAAAAATTCGTCAGATCACGACGAAGCCAATCCTCGACGCATTGTGACCGGCAGGCTCCCAGTAGCTATTCCGATCAGGTTTTCCTGAATTATTCGACCCGGATCCAAAATTTCACCACTTTCGGCGATTTCTCGATTTCGGCGATTTCCCCTAGTATAATGCCTTCAGAAGCCCGTAAAAATTCGTCAGATCACGACGAAGCCAATCCTCGACGCATTGTGACCGGCAGGCTCCCAGTAGCTATTCCGATCAGGTTTTCCTGAATTATTCGACCCGGATCCAAAATTTCACCACTTTCGGCGATTTCTCGATTTCGGCGATTTCCCCTAGTATAATGCCTTCAGAAGCCCGTAAAAATTCGTCAGATCACGACGAAGCCAATCCTCGACGCATTGTGACCGGCAGGCTCCCAGTAGCTATTCCGATCAGGTTTTCCTGAATTATTCGACCCGGATCCAAAATTTCACCACTTTCGGCGATTTCTCGATTTCGGCGATTTCCCCTAGTATAATGCCTTCAGAAGCCCGTAAAAATTCGTCAGATCACGACGAAGCCAATCCTCGACGCATTGTGACCGGCAGGCTCCCAGTAGCTATTCCGATCAGGTTTTCCTGAATTATTCGACCCGGATCCAAAATTTCACCACTTTCGGCGATTTCTCGATTTCGGCGATTTCCCCTAGTATAATGCCTTCAGAAGCCCGTAAAAATTCGTCAGATCACGACGAAGCCAATCCTCGACGCATTGTGACCGGCAGGCTCCCAGTAGCTATTCCGATCAGGTTTTCCTGAATTATTCGACCCGGATCCAAAATTTCACCACTTTCGGCGATTTCTCGATTTCGGCGATTTCCCCTAGTATAATGCCTTCAGAAGCCCGTAAAAATTCGTCAGATCACGACGAAGCCAATCCTCGACGCATTGTGACCGGCAGGCTCCCAGTAGCTATTCCGATCAGGTTTTCCTGAATTATTCGACCCGGATCCAAAATTTCACCACTTTCGGCGATTTCTCGATTTCGGCGATTTCCCCTAGTATAATGCCTTCAGAAGCCCGTAAAAATTCGTCAGATCACGACGAAGCCAATCCTCGACGCATTGTGACCGGCAGGCTCCCAGTAGCTATTCCGATCAGGTTTTCCTGAATTATTCGACCCGGATCCAAAATTTCACCACTTTCGGCGATTTCTCGATTTCGGCGATTTCCCCTAGTATAATGCCTTCAGAAGCCCGTAAAAATTCGTCAGATCACGACGAAGCCAATCCTCGACGCATTGTGACCGGCAGGCTCCCAGTAGCTATTCCGATCAGGTTTTCCTGAATTATTCGACCCGGATCCAAAATTTCACCACTTTCGGCGATTTCTCGATTTCGGCGATTTCCCCTAGTATAATGCCTTCAGAAGCCCGTAAAAATTCGTCAGATCACGACGAAGCCAATCCTCGACGCATTGTGACCGGCAGGCTCCCAGTAGCTATTCCGATCAGGTTTTCCTGAATTATTCGACCCGGATCCAAAATTTCACCACTTTCGGCGATTTCTCGATTTCGGCGATTTCCCCTAGTATAATGCCTTCAGAAGCCCGTAAAAATTCGTCAGATCACGACGAAGCCAATCCTCGACGCATTGTGACCGGCAGGCTCCCAGTAGCTATTCCGATCAGGTTTTCCTGAATTATTCGACCCGGATCCAAAATTTCACCACTTTCGGCGATTTCTCGATTTCGGCGATTTCCCCTAGTATAATGCCTTCAGAAGCCCGTAAAAATTCGTCAGATCACGACGAAGCCAATCCTCGACGCATTGTGACCGGCAGGCTCCCAGTAGCTATTCCGATCAGGTTTTCCTGAATTATTCGACCCGGATCCAAAATTTCACCACTTTCGGCGATTTCTCGATTTCGGCGATTTCCCCTAGTATAATGCCTTCAGAAGCCCGTAAAAATTCGTCAGATCACGACGAAGCCAATCCTCGACGCATTGTGACCGGCAGGCTCCCAGTAGCTATTCCGATCAGGTTTTCCTGAATTATTCGACCCGGATCCAAAATTTCACCACTTTCGGCGATTTCTCGATTTCGGCGATTTCCCCTAGTATAATGCCTTCAGAAGCCCGTAAAAATTCGTCAGATCACGACGAAGCCAATCCTCGACGCATTGTGACCGGCAGGCTCCCAGTAGCTATTCCGATCAGGTTTTCCTGAATTATTCGACCCGGATCCAAAATTTCACCACTTTCGGCGATTTCTCGATTTCGGCGATTTCCCCTAGTATAATGCCTTCAGAAGCCCGTAAAAATTCGTCAGATCACGACGAAGCCAATCCTCGACGCATTGTGACCGGCAGGCTCCCAGTAGCTATTCCGATCAGGTTTTCCTGAATTATTCGACCCGGATCCAAAATTTCACCACTTTCGGCGATTTCTCGATTTCGGCGATTTCCCCTAGTATAATGCCTTCAGAAGCCCGTAAAAATTCGTCAGATCACGACGAAGCCAATCCTCGACGCATTGTGACCGGCAGGCTCCCAGTAGCTATTCCGATCAGGTTTTCCTGAATTATTCGACCCGGATCCAAAATTTCACCACTTTCGGCGATTTCTCGATTTCGGCGATTTCCCCTAGTATAATGCCTTCAGAAGCCCGTAAAAATTCGTCAGATCACGACGAAGCCAATCCTCGACGCATTGTGACCGGCAGGCTCCCAGTAGCTATTCCGATCAGGTTTTCCTGAATTATTCGACCCGGATCCAAAATTTCACCACTTTCGGCGATTTCTCGATTTCGGCGATTTCCCCTAGTATAATGCCTTCAGAAGCCCGTAAAAATTCGTCAGATCACGACGAAGCCAATCCTCGACGCATTGTGACCGGCAGGCTCCCAGTAGCTATTCCGATCAGGTTTTCCTGAATTATTCGACCCGGATCCAAAATTTCACCACTTTCGGCGATTTCTCGATTTCGGCGATTTCCCCTAGTATAATGCCTTCAGAAGCCCGTAAAAATTCGTCAGATCACGACGAAGCCAATCCTCGACGCATTGTGACCGGCAGGCTCCCAGTAGCTATTCCGATCAGGTTTTCCTGAATTATTCGACCCGGATCCAAAATTTCACCACTTTCGGCGATTTCTCGATTTCGGCGATTTCCCCTAGTAATGCCTTCAGAAGCCCGTAAAAATTCGTCAGATCACGACGAAGCCAATCCTCGACGCATTGTGACCGGCAGGCTCCCAGTAGCTATTCCGATCAGGTTTTCCTGAATTATTCGACCCGGATCCAAAATTTCACCACTTTCGGCGATTTCTCGATTTCGGCGATTTCCCCTAGTATAATGCCTTCAGAAGCCCGTAAAAATTCGTCAGATCACGACGAAGCCAATCCTCGACGCATTGTGACCGGCAGGCTCCCAGTAGCTATTCCGATCAGGTTTTCCTGAATTATTCGACCCGGATCCAAAATTTCACCACTTTCGGCGATTTCTCGATTTCGGCGATTTCCCCTAGTATAATGCCTTCAGAAGCCCGTAAAAATTCGTCAGATCACGACGAAGCCAATCCTCGACGCATTGTGACCGGCAGGCTCCCAGTAGCTATTCCGATCAGGTTTTCCTGAATTATTCGACCCGGATCCAAAATTTCACCACTTTCGGCGATTTCTCGATTTCGGCGATTTCCCCTAGTATAATGCCTTCAGAAGCCCGTAAAAATTCGTCAGATCACGACGAAGCCAATCCTCGACGCATTGTGACCGGCAGGCTCCCAGTAGCTATTCCGATCAGGTTTTCCTGAATTATTCGACCCGGATCCAAAATTTCACCACTTTCGGCGATTTCTCGATTTCGGCGATTTCCCCTAGTATAATGCCTTCAGAAGCCCGTAAAAATTCGTCAGATCACGACGAAGCCAATCCTCGACGCATTGTGACCGGCAGGCTCCCAGTAGCTATTCCGATCAGGTTTTCCTGAATTATTCGACCCGGATCCAAAATTTCACCACTTTCGGCGATTTCTCGATTTCGGCGATTTCCCCTAGTATAATGCCTTCAGAAGCCCGTAAAAATTCGTCAGATCACGACGAAGCCAATCCTCGACGCATTGTGACCGGCAGGCTCCCAGTAGCTATTCCGATCAGGTTTTCCTGAATTATTCGACCCGGATCCAAAATTTCACCACTTTCGGCGATTTCTCGATTTCGGCGATTTCCCCTAGTATAATGCCTTCAGAAGCCCGTAAAAATTCGTCAGATCACGACGAAGCCAATCCTCGACGCATTGTGACCGGCAGGCTCCCAGTAGCTATTCCGATCAGGTTTTCCTGAATTATTCGACCCGGATCCAAAATTTCACCACTTTCGGCGATTTCTCGATTTCGGCGATTTCCCCTAGTATAATGCCTTCAGAAGCCCGTAAAAATTCGTCAGATCACGACGAAGCCAATCCTCGACGCATTGTGACCGGCAGGCTCCCAGTAGCTATTCCGATCAGGTTTTCCTGAATTATTCGACCCGGATCCAAAATTTCACCACTTTCGGCGATTTCTCGATTTCGGCGATTTCCCCTAGTATAATGCCTTCAGAAGCCCGTAAAAATTCGTCAGATCACGACGAAGCCAATCCTCGACGCATTGTGACCGGCAGGCTCCCAGTAGCTATTCCGATCAGGTTTTCCTGAATTATTCGACCCGGATCCAAAATTTCACCACTTTCGGCGATTTCTCGATTTCGGCGATTTCCCCTAGTATAATGCCTTCAGAAGCCCGTAAAAATTCGTCAGATCACGACGAAGCCAATCCTCGACGCATTGTGACCGGCAGGCTCCCAGTAGCTATTCCGATCAGGTTTTCCTGAATTATTCGACCCGGATCCAAAATTTCACCACTTTCGGCGATTTCTCGATTTCGGCGATTTCCCCTAGTATAATGCCTTCAGAAGCCCGTAAAAATTCGTCAGATCACGACGAAGCCAATCCTCGACGCATTGTGACCGGCAGGCTCCCAGTAGCTATTCCGATCAGGTTTTCCTGAATTATTCGACCCGGATCCAAAATTTCACCACTTTCGGCGATTTCTCGATTTCGGCGATTTCCCCTAGTATAATGCCTTCAGAAGCCCGTAAAAATTCGTCAGATCACGACGAAGCCAATCCTCGACGCATTGTGACCGGCAGGCTCCCAGTAGCTATTCCGATCAGGTTTTCCTGAATTATTCGACCCGGATCCAAAATTTCACCACTTTCGGCGATTTCTCGATTTCGGCGATTTCCCCTAGTATAATGCCTTCAGAAGCCCGTAAAAATTCGTCAGATCACGACGAAGCCAATCCTCGACGCATTGTGACCGGCAGGCTCCCAGTAGCTATTCCGATCAGGTTTTCCTGAATTATTCGACCCGGATCCAAAATTTCACCACTTTCGGCGATTTCTCGATTTCGGCGATTTCCCCTAGTATAATGCCTTCAGAAGCCCGTAAAAATTCGTCAGATCACGACGAAGCCAATCCTCGACGCATTGTGACCGGCAGGCTCCCAGTAGCTATTCCGATCAGGTTTTCCTGAATTATTCGACCCGGATCCAAAATTTCACCACTTTCGGCGATTTCTCGATTTCGGCGATTTCCCCTAGTATAATGCCTTCAGAAGCCCGTAAAAATTCGTCAGATCACGACGAAGCCAATCCTCGACGCATTGTGACCGGCAGGCTCCCAGTAGCTATTCCGATCAGGTTTTCCTGAATTATTCGACCCGGATCCAAAATTTCACCACTTTCGGCGATTTCTCGATTTCGGCGATTTCCCCTAGTATAATGCCTTCAGAAGCCCGTAAAAATTCGTCAGATCACGACGAAGCCAATCCTCGACGCATTGTGACCGGCAGGCTCCCAGTAGCTATTCCGATCAGGTTTTCCTGAATTATTCGACCCGGATCCAAAATTTCACCACTTTCGGCGATTTCTCGATTTCGGCGATTTCCCCTAGTATAATGCCTTCAGAAGCCCGTAAAAATTCGTCAGATCACGACGAAGCCAATCCTCGACGCATTGTGACCGGCAGGCTCCCAGTAGCTATTCCGATCAGGTTTTCCTGAATTATTCGACCCGGATCCAAAATTTCACCACTTTCGGCGATTTCTCGATTTCGGCGATTTCCCCTAGTATAATGCCTTCAGAAGCCCGTAAAAATTCGTCAGATCACGACGAAGCCAATCCTCGACGCATTGTGACCGGCAGGCTCCCAGTAGCTATTCCGATCAGGTTTTCCTGAATTATTCGACCCGGATCCAAAATTTCACCACTTTCGGCGATTTCTCGATTTCGGCGATTTCCCCTAGTATAATGCCTTCAGAAGCCCGTAAAAATTCGTCAGATCACGACGAAGCCAATCCTCGACGCATTGTGACCGGCAGGCTCCCAGTAGCTATTCCGATCAGGTTTTCCTGAATTATTCGACCCGGATCCAAAATTTCACCACTTTCGGCGATTTCTCGATTTCGGCGATTTCCCCTAGTATAATGCCTTCAGAAGCCCGTAAAAATTCGTCAGATCACGACGAAGCCAATCCTCGACGCATTGTGACCGGCAGGCTCCCAGTAGCTATTCCGATCAGGTTTTCCTGAATTATTCGACCCGGATCCAAAATTTCACCACTTTCGGCGATTTCTCGATTTCGGCGATTTCCCCTAGTATAATGCCTTCAGAAGCCCGTAAAAATTCGTCAGATCACGACGAAGCCAATCCTCGACGCATTGTGACCGGCAGGCTCCCAGTAGCTATTCCGATCAGGTTTTCCTGAATTATTCGACCCGGATCCAAAATTTCACCACTTTCGGCGATTTCTCGATTTCGGCGATTTCCCCTAGTATAATGCCTTCAGAAGCCCGTAAAAATTCGTCAGATCACGACGAAGCCAATCCTCGACGCATTGTGACCGGCAGGCTCCCAGTAGCTATTCCGATCAGGTTTTCCTGAATTATTCGACCCGGATCCAAAATTTCACCACTTTCGGCGATTTCTCGATTTCGGCGATTTCCCCTAGTATAATGCCTTCAGAAGCCCGTAAAAATTCGTCAGATCACGACGAAGCCAATCCTCGACGCATTGTGACCGGCAGGCTCCCAGTAGCTATTCCGATCAGGTTTTCCTGAATTATTCGACCCGGATCCAAAATTTCACCACTTTCGGCGATTTCTCGATTTCGGCGATTTCCCCTAGTATAATGCCTTCAGAAGCCCGTAAAAATTCGTCAGATCACGACGAAGCCAATCCTCGACGCATTGTGACCGGCAGGCTCCCAGTAGCTATTCCGATCAGGTTTTCCTGAATTATTCGACCCGGATCCAAAATTTCACCACTTTCGGCGATTTCTCGATTTCGGCGATTTCCCCTAGTATAATGCCTTCAGAAGCCCGTAAAAATTCGTCAGATCACGACGAAGCCAATCCTCGACGCATTGTGACCGGCAGGCTCCCAGTAGCTATTCCGATCAGGTTTTCCTGAATTATTCGACCCGGATCCAAAATTTCACCACTTTCGGCGATTTCTCGATTTCGGCGATTTCCCCTAGTATAATGCCTTCAGAAGCCCGTAAAAATTCGTCAGATCACGACGAAGCCAATCCTCGACGCATTGTGACCGGCAGGCTCCCAGTAGCTATTCCGATCAGGTTTTCCTGAATTATTCGACCCGGATCCAAAATTTCACCACTTTCGGCGATTTCTCGATTTCGGCGATTTCCCCTAGTATAATGCCTTCAGAAGCCCGTAAAAATTCGTCAGATCACGACGAAGCCAATCCTCGACGCATTGTGACCGGCAGGCTCCCAGTAGCTATTCCGATCAGGTTTTCCTGAATTATTCGACCCGGATCCAAAATTTCACCACTTTCGGCGATTTCTCGATTTCGGCGATTTCCCCTAGTATAATGCCTTCAGAAGCCCGTAAAAATTCGTCAGATCACGACGAAGCCAATCCTCGACGCATTGTGACCGGCAGGCTCCCAGTAGCTATTCCGATCAGGTTTTCCTGAATTATTCGACCCGGATCCAAAATTTCACCACTTTCGGCGATTTCTCGATTTCGGCGATTTCCCCTAGTATAATGCCTTCAGAAGCCCGTAAAAATTCGTCAGATCACGACGAAGCCAATCCTCGACGCATTGTGACCGGCAGGCTCCCAGTAGCTATTCCGATCAGGTTTTCCTGAATTATTCGACCCGGATCCAAAATTTCACCACTTTCGGCGATTTCTCGATTTCGGCGATTTCCCCTAGTATAATGCCTTCAGAAGCCCGTAAAAATTCGTCAGATCACGACGAAGCCAATCCTCGACGCATTGTGACCGGCAGGCTCCCAGTAGCTATTCCGATCAGGTTTTCCTGAATTATTCGACCCGGATCCAAAATTTCACCACTTTCGGCGATTTCTCGATTTCGGCGATTTCCCCTAGTATAATGCCTTCAGAAGCCCGTAAAAATTCGTCAGATCACGACGAAGCCAATCCTCGACGCATTGTGACCGGCAGGCTCCCAGTAGCTATTCCGATCAGGTTTTCCTGAATTATTCGACCCGGATCCAAAATTTCACCACTTTCGGCGATTTCTCGATTTCGGCGATTTCCCCTAGTATAATGCCTTCAGAAGCCCGTAAAAATTCGTCAGATCACGACGAAGCCAATCCTCGACGCATTGTGACCGGCAGGCTCCCAGTAGCTATTCCGATCAGGTTTTCCTGAATTATTCGACCCGGATCCAAAATTTCACCACTTTCGGCGATTTCTCGATTTCGGCGATTTCCCCTAGTATAATGCCTTCAGAAGCCCGTAAAAATTCGTCAGATCACGACGAAGCCAATCCTCGACGCATTGTGACCGGCAGGCTCCCAGTAGCTATTCCGATCAGGTTTTCCTGAATTATTCGACCCGGATCCAAAATTTCACCACTTTCGGCGATTTCTCGATTTCGGCGATTTCCCCTAGTATAATGCCTTCAGAAGCCCGTAAAAATTCGTCAGATCACGACGAAGCCAATCCTCGACGCATTGTGACCGGCAGGCTCCCAGTAGCTATTCCGATCAGGTTTTCCTGAATTATTCGACCCGGATCCAAAATTTCACCACTTTCGGCGATTTCTCGATTTCGGCGATTTCCCCTAGTATAATGCCTTCAGAAGCCCGTAAAAATTCGTCAGATCACGACGAAGCCAATCCTCGACGCATTGTGACCGGCAGGCTCCCAGTAGCTATTCCGATCAGGTTTTCCTGAATTATTCGACCCGGATCCAAAATTTCACCACTTTCGGCGATTTCTCGATTTCGGCGATTTCCCCTAGTATAATGCCTTCAGAAGCCCGTAAAAATTCGTCAGATCACGACGAAGCCAATCCTCGACGCATTGTGACCGGCAGGCTCCCAGTAGCTATTCCGATCAGGTTTTCCTGAATTATTCGACCCGGATCCAAAATTTCACCACTTTCGGCGATTTCTCGATTTCGGCGATTTCCCCTAGTATAATGCCTTCAGAAGCCCGTAAAAATTCGTCAGATCACGACGAAGCCAATCCTCGACGCATTGTGACCGGCAGGCTCCCAGTAGCTATTCCGATCAGGTTTTCCTGAATTATTCGACCCGGATCCAAAATTTCACCACTTTCGGCGATTTCTCGATTTCGGCGATTTCCCCTAGTATAATGCCTTCAGAAGCCCGTAAAAATTCGTCAGATCACGACGAAGCCAATCCTCGACGCATTGTGACCGGCAGGCTCCCAGTAGCTATTCCGATCAGGTTTTCCTGAATTATTCGACCCGGATCCAAAATTTCACCACTTTCGGCGATTTCTCGATTTCGGCGATTTCCCCTAGTATAATGCCTTCAGAAGCCCGTAAAAATTCGTCAGATCACGACGAAGCCAATCCTCGACGCATTGTGACCGGCAGGCTCCCAGTAGCTATTCCGATCAGGTTTTCCTGAATTATTCGACCCGGATCCAAAATTTCACCACTTTCGGCGATTTCTCGATTTCGGCGATTTCCCCTAGTATAATGCCTTCAGAAGCCCGTAAAAATTCGTCAGATCACGACGAAGCCAATCCTCGACGCATTGTGACCGGCAGGCTCCCAGTAGCTATTCCGATCAGGTTTTCCTGAATTATTCGACCCGGATCCAAAATTTCACCACTTTCGGCGATTTCTCGATTTCGGCGATTTCCCCTAGTATAATGCCTTCAGAAGCCCGTAAAAATTCGTCAGATCACGACGAAGCCAATCCTCGACGCATTGTGACCGGCAGGCTCCCAGTAGCTATTCCGATCAGGTTTTCCTGAATTATTCGACCCGGATCCAAAATTTCACCACTTTCGGCGATTTCTCGATTTCGGCGATTTCCCCTAGTATAATGCCTTCAGAAGCCCGTAAAAATTCGTCAGATCACGACGAAGCCAATCCTCGACGCATTGTGACCGGCAGGCTCCCAGTAGCTATTCCGATCAGGTTTTCCTGAATTATTCGACCCGGATCCAAAATTTCACCACTTTCGGCGATTTCTCGATTTCGGCGATTTCCCCTAGTATAATGCCTTCAGAAGCCCGTAAAAATTCGTCAGATCACGACGAAGCCAATCCTCGACGCATTGTGACCGGCAGGCTCCCAGTAGCTATTCCGATCAGGTTTTCCTGAATTATTCGACCCGGATCCAAAATTTCACCACTTTCGGCGATTTCTCGATTTCGGCGATTTCCCCTAGTATAATGCCTTCAGAAGCCCGTAAAAATTCGTCAGATCACGACGAAGCCAATCCTCGACGCATTGTGACCGGCAGGCTCCCAGTAGCTATTCCGATCAGGTTTTCCTGAATTATTCGACCCGGATCCAAAATTTCACCACTTTCGGCGATTTCTCGATTTCGGCGATTTCCCCTAGTATAATGCCTTCAGAAGCCCGTAAAAATTCGTCAGATCACGACGAAGCCAATCCTCGACGCATTGTGACCGGCAGGCTCCCAGTAGCTATTCCGATCAGGTTTTCCTGAATTATTCGACCCGGATCCAAAATTTCACCACTTTCGGCGATTTCTCGATTTCGGCGATTTCCCCTAGTATAATGCCTTCAGAAGCCCGTAAAAATTCGTCAGATCACGACGAAGCCAATCCTCGACGCATTGTGACCGGCAGGCTCCCAGTAGCTATTCCGATCAGGTTTTCCTGAATTATTCGACCCGGATCCAAAATTTCACCACTTTCGGCGATTTCTCGATTTCGGCGATTTCCCCTAGTATAATGCCTTCAGAAGCCCGTAAAAATTCGTCAGATCACGACGAAGCCAATCCTCGACGCATTGTGACCGGCAGGCTCCCAGTAGCTATTCCGATCAGGTTTTCCTGAATTATTCGACCCGGATCCAAAATTTCACCACTTTCGGCGATTTCTCGATTTCGGCGATTTCCCCTAGTATAATGCCTTCAGAAGCCCGTAAAAATTCGTCAGATCACGACGAAGCCAATCCTCGACGCATTGTGACCGGCAGGCTCCCAGTAGCTATTCCGATCAGGTTTTCCTGAATTATTCGACCCGGATCCAAAATTTCACCACTTTCGGCGATTTCTCGATTTCGGCGATTTCCCCTAGTATAATGCCTTCAGAAGCCCGTAAAAATTCGTCAGATCACGACGAAGCCAATCCTCGACGCATTGTGACCGGCAGGCTCCCAGTAGCTATTCCGATCAGGTTTTCCTGAATTATTCGACCCGGATCCAAAATTTCACCACTTTCGGCGATTTCTCGATTTCGGCGATTTCCCCTAGTATAATGCCTTCAGAAGCCCGTAAAAATTCGTCAGATCACGACGAAGCCAATCCTCGACGCATTGTGACCGGCAGGCTCCCAGTAGCTATTCCGATCAGGTTTTCCTGAATTATTCGACCCGGATCCAAAATTTCACCACTTTCGGCGATTTCTCGATTTCGGCGATTTCCCCTAGTATAATGCCTTCAGAAGCCCGTAAAAATTCGTCAGATCACGACGAAGCCAATCCTCGACGCATTGTGACCGGCAGGCTCCCAGTAGCTATTCCGATCAGGTTTTCCTGAATTATTCGACCCGGATCCAAAATTTCACCACTTTCGGCGATTTCTCGATTTCGGCGATTTCCCCTAGTATAATGCCTTCAGAAGCCCGTAAAAATTCGTCAGATCACGACGAAGCCAATCCTCGACGCATTGTGACCGGCAGGCTCCCAGTAGCTATTCCGATCAGGTTTTCCTGAATTATTCGACCCGGATCCAAAATTTCACCACTTTCGGCGATTTCTCGATTTCGGCGATTTCCCCTAGTATAATGCCTTCAGAAGCCCGTAAAAATTCGTCAGATCACGACGAAGCCAATCCTCGACGCATTGTGACCGGCAGGCTCCCAGTAGCTATTCCGATCAGGTTTTCCTGAATTATTCGACCCGGATCCAAAATTTCACCACTTTCGGCGATTTCTCGATTTCGGCGATTTCCCCTAGTATAATGCCTTCAGAAGCCCGTAAAAATTCGTCAGATCACGACGAAGCCAATCCTCGACGCATTGTGACCGGCAGGCTCCCAGTAGCTATTCCGATCAGGTTTTCCTGAATTATTCGACCCGGATCCAAAATTTCACCACTTTCGGCGATTTCTCGATTTCGGCGATTTCCCCTAGTATAATGCCTTCAGAAGCCCGTAAAAATTCGTCAGATCACGACGAAGCCAATCCTCGACGCATTGTGACCGGCAGGCTCCCAGTAGCTATTCCGATCAGGTTTTCCTGAATTATTCGACCCGGATCCAAAATTTCACCACTTTCGGCGATTTCTCGATTTCGGCGATTTCCCCTAGTATAATGCCTTCAGAAGCCCGTAAAAATTCGTCAGATCACGACGAAGCCAATCCTCGACGCATTGTGACCGGCAGGCTCCCAGTAGCTATTCCGATCAGGTTTTCCTGAATTATTCGACCCGGATCCAAAATTTCACCACTTTCGGCGATTTCTCGATTTCGGCGATTTCCCCTAGTATAATGCCTTCAGAAGCCCGTAAAAATTCGTCAGATCACGACGAAGCCAATCCTCGACGCATTGTGACCGGCAGGCTCCCAGTAGCTATTCCGATCAGGTTTTCCTGAATTATTCGACCCGGATCCAAAATTTCACCACTTTCGGCGATTTCTCGATTTCGGCGATTTCCCCTAGTATAATGCCTTCAGAAGCCCGTAAAAATTCGTCAGATCACGACGAAGCCAATCCTCGAC
This sequence comes from Excoecaria cochinchinensis, assembly GCA_947683425.1. NCBI lineage: Eukaryota > Viridiplantae > Streptophyta > Magnoliopsida > Malpighiales > Euphorbiaceae > Excoecaria > Excoecaria cochinchinensis. Next base: position 64,862 of record CANTUQ010000303.1, read on the forward strand.
GCATTGTGACCGGCAGGCTCCCAGTAGCTATTCCGATCAGGTTTTCCTGAATTATTCGACCCGGATCCAAAATTTCACCACTTTCGGCGATTTCTCGATTTCGGCGATTTCCCCTAGTATAATGCCTTCAGAAGCCCGTAAAAATTCGTCAGATCACGACGAAGCCAATCCTCGACGCATTGTGACCGGCAGGCTCCCAGTAGCTATTCCGATCAGGTTTTCCTGAATTATTCGACCCGGATCCAAAATTTCACCACTTTCGGCGATTTCTCGATTTCGGCGATTTCCCCTAGTATAATGCCTTCAGAAGCCCGTAAAAATTCGTCAGATCACGACGAAGCCAATCCTCGACGCATTGTGACCGGCAGGCTCCCAGTAGCTATTCCGATCAGGTTTTCCTGAATTATTCGACCCGGATCCAAAATTTCACCACTTTCGGCGATTTCTCGATTTCGGCGATTTCCCCTAGTATAATGCCTTCAGAAGCCCGTAAAAATTCGTCAGATCACGACGAAGCCAATCCTCGACGCATTGTGACCGGCAGGCTCCCAGTAGCTATTCCGATCAGGTTTTCCTGAATTATTCGACCCGGATCCAAAATTTCACCACTTTCGGCGATTTCTCGATTTCGGCGATTTCCCCTAGTATAATGCCTTCAGAAGCCCGTAAAAATTCGTCAGATCACGACGAAGCCAATCCTCGACGCATTGTGACCGGCAGGCTCCCAGTAGCTATTCCGATCAGGTTTTCCTGAATTATTCGACCCGGATCCAAAATTTCACCACTTTCGGCGATTTCTCGATTTCGGCGATTTCCCCTAGTATAATGCCTTCAGAAGCCCGTAAAAATTCGTCAGATCACGACGAAGCCAATCCTCGACGCATTGTGACCGGCAGGCTCCCAGTAGCTATTCCGATCAGGTTTTCCTGAATTATTCGACCCGGATCCAAAATTTCACCACTTTCGGCGATTTCTCGATTTCGGCGATTTCCCCTAGTATAATGCCTTCAGAAGCCCGTAAAAATTCGTCAGATCACGACGAAGCCAATCCTCGACGCATTGTGACCGGCAGGCTCCCAGTAGCTATTCCGATCAGGTTTTCCTGAATTATTCGACCCGGATCCAAAATTTCACCACTTTCGGCGATTTCTCGATTTCGGCGATTTCCCCTAGTATAATGCCTTCAGAAGCCCGTAAAAATTCGTCAGATCACGACGAAGCCAATCCTCGACGCATTGTGACCGGCAGGCTCCCAGTAGCTATTCCGATCAGGTTTTCCTGAATTATTCGACCCGGATCCAAAATTTCACCACTTTCGGCGATTTCTCGATTTCGGCGATTTCCCCTAGTATAATGCCTTCAGAAGCCCGTAAAAATTCGTCAGATCACGACGAAGCCAATCCTCGACGCATTGTGACCGGCAGGCTCCCAGTAGCTATTCCGATCAGGTTTTCCTGAATTATTCGACCCGGATCCAAAATTTCACCACTTTCGGCGATTTCTCGATTTCGGCGATTTCCCCTAGTATAATGCCTTCAGAAGCCCGTAAAAATTCGTCAGATCACGACGAAGCCAATCCTCGACGCATTGTGACCGGCAGGCTCCCAGTAGCTATTCCGATCAGGTTTTCCTGAATTATTCGACCCGGATCCAAAATTTCACCACTTTCGGCGATTTCTCGATTTCGGCGATTTCCCCTAGTATAATGCCTTCAGAAGCCCGTAAAAATTCGTCAGATCACGACGAAGCCAATCCTCGACGCATTGTGACCGGCAGGCTCCCAGTAGCTATTCCGATCAGGTTTTCCTGAATTATTCGACCCGGATCCAAAATTTCACCACTTTCGGCGATTTCTCGATTTCGGCGATTTCCCCTAGTATAATGCCTTCAGAAGCCCGTAAAAATTCGTCAGATCACGACGAAGCCAATCCTCGACGCATTGTGACCGGCAGGCTCCCAGTAGCTATTCCGATCAGGTTTTCCTGAATTATTCGACCCGGATCCAAAATTTCACCACTTTCGGCGATTTCTCGATTTCGGCGATTTCCCCTAGTATAATGCCTTCAGAAGCCCGTAAAAATTCGTCAGATCACGACGAAGCCAATCCTCGACGCATTGTGACCGGCAGGCTCCCAGTAGCTATTCCGATCAGGTTTTCCTGAATTATTCGACCCGGATCCAAAATTTCACCACTTTCGGCGATTTCTCGATTTCGGCGATTTCCCCTAGTATAATGCCTTCAGAAGCCCGTAAAAATTCGTCAGATCACGACGAAGCCAATCCTCGACGCATTGTGACCGGCAGGCTCCCAGTAGCTATTCCGATCAGGTTTTCCTGAATTATTCGACCCGGATCCAAAATTTCACCACTTTCGGCGATTTCTCGATTTCGGCGATTTCCCCTAGTATAATGCCTTCAGAAGCCCGTAAAAATTCGTCAGATCACGACGAAGCCAATCCTCGACGCATTGTGACCGGCAGGCTCCCAGTAGCTATTCCGATCAGGTTTTCCTGAATTATTCGACCCGGATCCAAAATTTCACCACTTTCGGCGATTTCTCGATTTCGGCGATTTCCCCTAGTATAATGCCTTCAGAAGCCCGTAAAAATTCGTCAGATCACGACGAAGCCAATCCTCGACGCATTGTGACCGGCAGGCTCCCAGTAGCTATTCCGATCAGGTTTTCCTGAATTATTCGACCCGGATCCAAAATTTCACCACTTTCGGCGATTTCTCGATTTCGGCGATTTCCCCTAGTATAATGCCTTCAGAAGCCCGTAAAAATTCGTCAGATCACGACGAAGCCAATCCTCGACGCATTGTGACCGGCAGGCTCCCAGTAGCTATTCCGATCAGGTTTTCCTGAATTATTCGACCCGGATCCAAAATTTCACCACTTTCGGCGATTTCTCGATTTCGGCGATTTCCCCTAGTATAATGCCTTCAGAAGCCCGTAAAAATTCGTCAGATCACGACGAAGCCAATCCTCGACGCATTGTGACCGGCAGGCTCCCAGTAGCTATTCCGATCAGGTTTTCCTGAATTATTCGACCCGGATCCAAAATTTCACCACTTTCGGCGATTTCTCGATTTCGGCGATTTCCCCTAGTATAATGCCTTCAGAAGCCCGTAAAAATTCGTCAGATCACGACGAAGCCAATCCTCGACGCATTGTGACCGGCAGGCTCCCAGTAGCTATTCCGATCAGGTTTTCCTGAATTATTCGACCCGGATCCAAAATTTCACCACTTTCGGCGATTTCTCGATTTCGGCGATTTCCCCTAGTATAATGCCTTCAGAAGCCCGTAAAAATTCGTCAGATCACGACGAAGCCAATCCTCGACGCATTGTGACCGGCAGGCTCCCAGTAGCTATTCCGATCAGGTTTTCCTGAATTATTCGACCCGGATCCAAAATTTCACCACTTTCGGCGATTTCTCGATTTCGGCGATTTCCCCTAGTATAATGCCTTCAGAAGCCCGTAAAAATTCGTCAGATCACGACGAAGCCAATCCTCGACGCATTGTGACCGGCAGGCTCCCAGTAGCTATTCCGATCAGGTTTTCCTGAATTATTCGACCCGGATCCAAAATTTCACCACTTTCGGCGATTTCTCGATTTCGGCGATTTCCCCTAGTATAATGCCTTCAGAAGCCCGTAAAAATTCGTCAGATCACGACGAAGCCAATCCTCGACGCATTGTGACCGGCAGGCTCCCAGTAGCTATTCCGATCAGGTTTTCCTGAATTATTCGACCCGGATCCAAAATTTCACCACTTTCGGCGATTTCTCGATTTCGGCGATTTCCCCTAGTATAATGCCTTCAGAAGCCCGTAAAAATTCGTCAGATCACGACGAAGCCAATCCTCGACGCATTGTGACCGGCAGGCTCCCAGTAGCTATTCCGATCAGGTTTTCCTGAATTATTCGACCCGGATCCAAAATTTCACCACTTTCGGCGATTTCTCGATTTCGGCGATTTCCCCTAGTATAATGCCTTCAGAAGCCCGTAAAAATTCGTCAGATCACGACGAAGCCAATCCTCGACGCTGTGTGACCGGCAGGCTCCCAGTAGCTATTCCGATCAGGTTTTCCTGAATTATTCGACCCGGATCCAAAATTTCACCACTTTCGGCGATTTCTCGATTTCGGCGATTTCCCCTAGTATAATGCCTTCAGAAGCCCGTAAAAATTCGTCAGATCACGACGAAGCCAATCCTCGACGCATTGTGACCGGCAGGCTCCCAGTAGCTATTCCGATCAGGTTTTCCTGAATTATTCGACCCGGATCCAAAATTTCACCACTTTCGGCGATTTCTCGATTTCGGCGATTTCCCCTAGTATAATGCCTTCAGAAGCCCGTAAAAATTCGTCAGATCACGACGAAGCCAATCCTCGACGCATTGTGACCGGCAGGCTCCCAGTAGCTATTCCGATCAGGTTTTCCTGAATTATTCGACCCGGATCCAAAATTTCACCACTTTCGGCGATTTCTCGATTTCGGCGATTTCCCCTAGTATAATGCCTTCAGAAGCCCGTAAAAATTCGTCAGATCACGACGAAGCCAATCCTCGACGCATTGTGACCGGCAGGCTCCCAGTAGCTATTCCGATCAGGTTTTCCTGAATTATTCGACCCGGATCCAAAATTTCACCACTTTCGGCGATTTCTCGATTTCGGCGATTTCCCCTAGTATAATGCCTTCAGAAGCCCGTAAAAATTCGTCAGATCACGACGAAGCCAATCCTCGACGCATTGTGACCGGCAGGCTCCCAGTAGCTATTCCGATCAGGTTTTCCTGAATTATTCGACCCGGATCCAAAATTTCACCACTTTCGGCGATTTCTCGATTTCGGCGATTTCCCCTAGTATAATGCCTTCAGAAGCCCGTAAAAATTCGTCAGATCACGACGAAGCCAATCCTCGACGCATTGTGACCGGCAGGCTCCCAGTAGCTATTCCGATCAGGTTTTCCTGAATTATTCGACCCGGATCCAAAATTTCACCACTTTCGGCGATTTCTCGATTTCGGCGATTTCCCCTAGTATAATGCCTTCAGAAGCCCGTAAAAATTCGTCAGATCACGACGAAGCCAATCCTCGACGCATTGTGACCGGCAGGCTCCCAGTAGCTATTCCGATCAGGTTTTCCTGAATTATTCGACCCGGATCCAAAATTTCACCACTTTCGGCGATTTCTCGATTTCGGCGATTTCCCCTAGTATAATGCCTTCAGAAGCCCGTAAAAATTCGTCAGATCACGACGAAGCCAATCCTCGACGCATTGTGACCGGCAGGCTCCCAGTAGCTATTCCGATCAGGTTTTCCTGAATTATTCGACCCGGATCCAAAATTTCACCACTTTCGGCGATTTCTCGATTTCGGCGATTTCCCCTAGTATAATGCCTTCAGAAGCCCGTAAAAATTCGTCAGATCACGACGAAGCCAATCCTCGACGCATTGTGACCGGCAGGCTCCCAGTAGCTATTCCGATCAGGTTTTCCTGAATTATTCGACCCGGATCCAAAATTTCACCACTTTCGGCGATTTCTCGATTTCGGCGATTTCCCCTAGTATAATGCCTTCAGAAGCCCGTAAAAATTCGTCAGATCACGACGAAGCCAATCCTCGACGCATTGTGACCGGCAGGCTCCCAGTAGCTATTCCGATCAGGTTTTCCTGAATTATTCGACCCGGATCCAAAATTTCACCACTTTCGGCGATTTCTCGATTTCGGCGATTTCCCCTAGTATAATGCCTTCAGAAGCCCGTAAAAATTCGTCAGATCACGACGAAGCCAATCCTCGACGCATTGTGACCGGCAGGCTCCCAGTAGCTATTCCGATCAGGTTTTCCTGAATTATTCGACCCGGATCCAAAATTTCACCACTTTCGGCGATTTCTCGATTTCGGCGATTTCCCCTAGTATAATGCCTTCAGAAGCCCGTAAAAATTCGTCAGATCACGACGAAGCCAATCCTCGACGCATTGTGACCGGCAGGCTCCCAGTAGCTATTCCGATCAGGTTTTCCTGAATTATTCGACCCGGATCCAAAATTTCACCACTTTCGGCGATTTCTCGATTTCGGCGATTTCCCCTAGTATAATGCCTTCAGAAGCCCGTAAAAATTCGTCAGATCACGACGAAGCCAATCCTCGACGCATTGTGACCGGCAGGCTCCCAGTAGCTATTCCGATCAGGTTTTCCTGAATTATTCGACCCGGATCCAAAATTTCACCACTTTCGGCGATTTCTCGATTTCGGCGATTTCCCCTAGTATAATGCCTTCAGAAGCCCGTAAAAATTCGTCAGATCACGACGAAGCCAATCCTCGACGCATTGTGACCGGCAGGCTCCCAGTAGCTATTCCGATCAGGTTTTCCTGAATTATTCGACCCGGATCCAAAATTTCACCACTTTCGGCGATTTCTCGATTTCGGCGATTTCCCCTAGTATAATGCCTTCAGAAGCCCGTAAAAATTCGTCAGATCACGACGAAGCCAATCCTCGACGCATTGTGACCGGCAGGCTCCCAGTAGCTATTCCGATCAGGTTTTCCTGAATTATTCGACCCGGATCCAAAATTTCACCACTTTCGGCGATTTCTCGATTTCGGCGATTTCCCCTAGTATAATGCCTTCAGAAGCCCGTAAAAATTCGTCAGATCACGACGAAGCCAATCCTCGACGCATTGTGACCGGCAGGCTCCCAGTAGCTATTCCGATCAGGTTTTCCTGAATTATTCGACCCGGATCCAAAATTTCACCACTTTCGGCGATTTCTCGATTTCGGCGATTTCCCCTAGTATAATGCCTTCAGAAGCCCGTAAAAATTCGTCAGATCACGACGAAGCCAATCCTCGACGCATTGTGACCGGCAGGCTCCCAGTAGCTATTCCGATCAGGTTTTCCTGAATTATTCGACCCGGATCCAAAATTTCACCACTTTCGGCGATTTCTCGATTTCGGCGATTTCCCCTAGTATAATGCCTTCAGAAGCCCGTAAAAATTCGTCAGATCACGACGAAGCCAATCCTCGACGCATTGTGACCGGCAGGCTCCCAGTAGCTATTCCGATCAGGTTTTCCTGAATTATTCGACCCGGATCCAAAATTTCACCACTTTCGGCGATTTCTCGATTTCGGCGATTTCCCCTAGTATAATGCCTTCAGAAGCCCGTAAAAATTCGTCAGATCACGACGAAGCCAATCCTCGACGCATTGTGACCGGCAGGCTCCCAGTAGCTATTCCGATCAGGTTTTCCTGAATTATTCGACCCGGATCCAAAATTTCACCACTTTCGGCGATTTCTCGATTTCGGCGATTTCCCCTAGTATAATGCCTTCAGAAGCCCGTAAAAATTCGTCAGATCACGACGAAGCCAATCCTCGACGCATTGTGACCGGCAGGCTCCCAGTAGCTATTCCGATCAGGTTTTCCTGAATTATTCGACCCGGATCCAAAATTTCACCACTTTCGGCGATTTCTCGATTTCGGCGATTTCCCCTAGTATAATGCCTTCAGAAGCCCGTAAAAATTCGTCAGATCACGACGAAGCCAATCCTCGACGCATTGTGACCGGCAGGCTCCCAGTAGCTATTCCGATCAGGTTTTCCTGAATTATTCGACCCGGATCCAAAATTTCACCACTTTCGGCGATTTCTCGATTTCGGCGATTTCCCCTAGTATAATGCCTTCAGAAGCCCGTAAAAATTCGTCAGATCACGACGAAGCCAATCCTCGACGCATTGTGACCGGCAGGCTCCCAGTAGCTATTCCGATCAGGTTTTCCTGAATTATTCGACCCGGATCCAAAATTTCACCACTTTCGGCGATTTCTCGATTTCGGCGATTTCCCCTAGTATAATGCCTTCAGAAGCCCGTAAAAATTCGTCAGATCACGACGAAGCCAATCCTCGACGCATTGTGACCGGCAGGCTCCCAGTAGCTATTCCGATCAGGTTTTCCTGAATTATTCGACCCGGATCCAAAATTTCACCACTTTCGGCGATTTCTCGATTTCGGCGATTTCCCCTAGTATAATGCCTTCAGAAGCCCGTAAAAATTCGTCAGATCACGACGAAGCCAATCCTCGACGCATTGTGACCGGCAGGCTCCCAGTAGCTATTCCGATCAGGTTTTCCTGAATTATTCGACCCGGATCCAAAATTTCACCACTTTCGGCGATTTCTCGATTTCGGCGATTTCCCCTAGTATAATGCCTTCAGAAGCCCGTAAAAATTCGTCAGATCACGACGAAGCCAATCCTCGACGCATTGTGACCGGCAGGCTCCCAGTAGCTATTCCGATCAGGTTTTCCTGAATTATTCGACCCGGATCCAAAATTTCACCACTTTCGGCGATTTCTCGATTTCGGCGATTTCCCCTAGTATAATGCCTTCAGAAGCCCGTAAAAATTCGTCAGATCACGACGAAGCCAATCCTCGACGCATTGTGACCGGCAGGCTCCCAGTAGCTATTCCGATCAGGTTTTCCTGAATTATTCGACCCGGATCCAAAATTTCACCACTTTCGGCGATTTCTCGATTTCGGCGATTTCCCCTAGTATAATGCCTTCAGAAGCCCGTAAAAATTCGTCAGATCACGACGAAGCCAATCCTCGACGCATTGTGACCGGCAGGCTCCCAGTAGCTATTCCGATCAGGTTTTCCTGAATTATTCGACCCGGATCCAAAATTTCACCACTTTCGGCGATTTCTCGATTTCGGCGATTTCCCCTAGTATAATGCCTTCAGAAGCCCGTAAAAATTCGTCAGATCACGACGAAGCCAATCCTCGACGCATTGTGACCGGCAGGCTCCCAGTAGCTATTCCGATCAGGTTTTCCTGAATTATTCGACCCGGATCCAAAATTTCACCACTTTCGGCGATTTCTCGATTTCGGCGATTTCCCCTAGTATAATGCCTTCAGAAGCCCGTAAAAATTCGTCAGATCACGACGAAGCCAATCCTCGACGCATTGTGACCGGCAGGCTCCCAGTAGCTATTCCGATCAGGTTTTCCTGAATTATTCGACCCGGATCCAAAATTTCACCACTTTCGGCGATTTCTCGATTTCGGCGATTTCCCCTAGTATAATGCCTTCAGAAGCCCGTAAAAATTCGTCAGATCACGACGAAGCCAATCCTCGACGCATTGTGACCGGCAGGCTCCCAGTAGCTATTCCGATCAGGTTTTCCTGAATTATTCGACCCGGATCCAAAATTTCACCACTTTCGGCGATTTCTCGATTTCGGCGATTTCCCCTAGTATAATGCCTTCAGAAGCCCGTAAAAATTCGTCAGATCACGACGAAGCCAATCCTCGACGCATTGTGACCGGCAGGCTCCCAGTAGCTATTCCGATCAGGTTTTCCTGAATTATTCGACCCGGATCCAAAATTTCACCACTTTCGGCGATTTCTCGATTTCGGCGATTTCCCCTAGTATAATGCCTTCAGAAGCCCGTAAAAATTCGTCAGATCACGACGAAGCCAATCCTCGACGCATTGTGACCGGCAGGCTCCCAGTAGCTATTCCGATCAGGTTTTCCTGAATTATTCGACCCGGATCCAAAATTTCACCACTTTCGGCGATTTCTCGATTTCGGCGATTTCCCCTAGTATAATGCCTTCAGAAGCCCGTAAAAATTCGTCAGATCACGACGAAGCCAATCCTCGACGCATTGTGACCGGCAGGCTCCCAGTAGCTATTCCGATCAGGTTTTCCTGAATTATTCGACCCGGATCCAAAATTTCACCACTTTCGGCGATTTCTCGATTTCGGCGATTTCCCCTAGTATAATGCCTTCAGAAGCCCGTAAAAATTCGTCAGATCACGACGAAGCCAATCCTCGACGCATTGTGACCGGCAGGCTCCCAGTAGCTATTCCGATCAGGTTTTCCTGAATTATTCGACCCGGATCCAAAATTTCACCACTTTCGGCGATTTCTCGATTTCGGCGATTTCCCCTAGTATAATGCCTTCAGAAGCCCGTAAAAATTCGTCAGATCACGACGAAGCCAATCCTCGACGCATTGTGACCGGCAGGCTCCCAGTAGCTATTCCGATCAGGTTTTCCTGAATTATTCGACCCGGATCCAAAATTTCACCACTTTCGGCGATTTCTCGATTTCGGCGATTTCCCCTAGTATAATGCCTTCAGAAGCCCGTAAAAATTCGTCAGATCACGACGAAGCCAATCCTCGACGCATTGTGACCGGCAGGCTCCCAGTAGCTATTCCGATCAGGTTTTCCTGAATTATTCGACCCGGATCCAAAATTTCACCACTTTCGGCGATTTCTCGATTTCGGCGATTTCCCCTAGTATAATGCCTTCAGAAGCCCGTAAAAATTCGTCAGATCACGACGAAGCCAATCCTCGACGCATTGTGACCGGCAGGCTCCCAGTAGCTATTCCGATCAGGTTTTCCTGAATTATTCGACCCGGATCCAAAATTTCACCACTTTCGGCGATTTCTCGATTTCGGCGATTTCCCCTAGTATAATGCCTTCAGAAGCCCGTAAAAATTCGTCAGATCACGACGAAGCCAATCCTCGACGCATTGTGACCGGCAGGCTCCCAGTAGCTATTCCGATCAGGTTTTCCTGAATTATTCGACCCGGATCCAAAATTTCACCACTTTCGGCGATTTCTCGATTTCGGCGATTTCCCCTAGTATAATGCCTTCAGAAGCCCGTAAAAATTCGTCAGATCACGACGAAGCCAATCCTCGACGCATTGTGACCGGCAGGCTCCCAGTAGCTATTCCGATCAGGTTTTCCTGAATTATTCGACCCGGATCCAAAATTTCACCACTTTCGGCGATTTCTCGATTTCGGCGATTTCCCCTAGTATAATGCCTTCAGAAGCCCGTAAAAATTCGTCAGATCACGACGAAGCCAATCCTCGACGCATTGTGACCGGCAGGCTCCCAGTAGCTATTCCGATCAGGTTTTCCTGAATTATTCGACCCGGATCCAAAATTTCACCACTTTCGGCGATTTCTCGATTTCGGCGATTTCCCCTAGTATAATGCCTTCAGAAGCCCGTAAAAATTCGTCAGATCACGACGAAGCCAATCCTCGACGCATTGTGACCGGCAGGCTCCCAGTAGCTATTCCGATCAGGTTTTCCTGAATTATTCGACCCGGATCCAAAATTTCACCACTTTCGGCGATTTCTCGATTTCGGCGATTTCCCCTAGTATAATGCCTTCAGAAGCCCGTAAAAATTCGTCAGATCACGACGAAGCCAATCCTCGACGCATTGTGACCGGCAGGCTCCCAGTAGCTATTCCGATCAGGTTTTCCTGAATTATTCGACCCGGATCCAAAATTTCACCACTTTCGGCGATTTCTCGATTTCGGCGATTTCCCCTAGTATAATGCCTTCAGAAGCCCGTAAAAATTCGTCAGATCACGACGAAGCCAATCCTCGACGCATTGTGACCGGCAGGCTCCCAGTAGCTATTCCGATCAGGTTTTCCTGAATTATTCGACCCGGATCCAAAATTTCACCACTTTCGGCGATTTCTCGATTTCGGCGATTTCCCCTAGTATAATGCCTTCAGAAGCCCGTAAAAATTCGTCAGATCACGACGAAGCCAATCCTCGACGCATTGTGACCGGCAGGCTCCCAGTAGCTATTCCGATCAGGTTTTCCTGAATTATTCGACCCGGATCCAAAATTTCACCACTTTCGGCGATTTCTCGATTTCGGCGATTTCCCCTAGTATAATGCCTTCAGAAGCCCGTAAAAATTCGTCAGATCACGACGAAGCCAATCCTCGACGCATTGTGACCGGCAGGCTCCCAGTAGCTATTCCGATCAGGTTTTCCTGAATTATTCGACCCGGATCCAAAATTTCACCACTTTCGGCGATTTCTCGATTTCGGCGATTTCCCCTAGTATAATGCCTTCAGAAGCCCGTAAAAATTCGTCAGATCACGACGAAGCCAATCCTCGACGCATTGTGACCGGCAGGCTCCCAGTAGCTATTCCGATCAGGTTTTCCTGAATTATTCGACCCGGATCCAAAATTTCACCACTTTCGGCGATTTCTCGATTTCGGCGATTTCCCCTAGTATAATGCCTTCAGAAGCCCGTAAAAATTCGTCAGATCACGACGAAGCCAATCCTCGACGCATTGTGACCGGCAGGCTCCCAGTAGCTATTCCGATCAGGTTTTCCTGAATTATTCGACCCGGATCCAAAATTTCACCACTTTCGGCGATTTCTCGATTTCGGCGATTTCCCCTAGTATAATGCCTTCAGAAGCCCGTAAAAATTCGTCAGATCACGACGAAGCCAATCCTCGACGCATTGTGACCGGCAGGCTCCCAGTAGCTATTCCGATCAGGTTTTCCTGAATTATTCGACCCGGATCCAAAATTTCACCACTTTCGGCGATTTCTCGATTTCGGCGATTTCCCCTAGTATAATGCCTTCAGAAGCCCGTAAAAATTCGTCAGATCACGACGAAGCCAATCCTCGACGCATTGTGACCGGCAGGCTCCCAGTAGCTATTCCGATCAGGTTTTCCTGAATTATTCGACCCGGATCCAAAATTTCACCACTTTCGGCGATTTCTCGATTTCGGCGATTTCCCCTAGTATAATGCCTTCAGAAGCCCGTAAAAATTCGTCAGATCACGACGAAGCCAATCCTCGACGCATTGTGACCGGCAGGCTCCCAGTAGCTATTCCGATCAGGTTTTCCTGAATTATTCGACCCGGATCCAAAATTTCACCACTTTCGGCGATTTCTCGATTTCGGCGATTTCCCCTAGTATAATGCCTTCAGAAGCCCGTAAAAATTCGTCAGATCACGACGAAGCCAATCCTCGACGCATTGTGACCGGCAGGCTCCCAGTAGCTATTCCGATCAGGTTTTCCTGAATTATTCGACCCGGATCCAAAATTTCACCACTTTCGGCGATTTCTCGATTTCGGCGATTTCCCCTAGTATAATGCCTTCAGAAGCCCGTAAAAATTCGTCAGATCACGACGAAGCCAATCCTCGACGCATTGTGACCGGCAGGCTCCCAGTAGCTATTCCGATCAGGTTTTCCTGAATTATTCGACCCGGATCCAAAATTTCACCACTTTCGGCGATTTCTCGATTTCGGCGATTTCCCCTAGTATAATGCCTTCAGAAGCCCGTAAAAATTCGTCAGATCACGACGAAGCCAATCCTCGACGCATTGTGACCGGCAGGCTCCCAGTAGCTATTCCGATCAGGTTTTCCTGAATTATTCGACCCGGATCCAAAATTTCACCACTTTCGGCGATTTCTCGATTTCGGCGATTTCCCCTAGTATAATGCCTTCAGAAGCCCGTAAAAATTCGTCAGATCACGACGAAGCCAATCCTCGACGCATTGTGACCGGCAGGCTCCCAGTAGCTATTCCGATCAGGTTTTCCTGAATTATTCGACCCGGATCCAAAATTTCACCACTTTCGGCGATTTCTCGATTTCGGCGATTTCCCCTAGTATAATGCCTTCAGAAGCCCGTAAAAATTCGTCAGATCACGACGAAGCCAATCCTCGACGCATTGTGACCGGCAGGCTCCCAGTAGCTATTCCGATCAGGTTTTCCTGAATTATTCGACCCGGATCCAAAATTTCACCACTTTCGGCGATTTCTCGATTTCGGCGATTTCCCCTAGTATAATGCCTTCAGAAGCCCGTAAAAATTCGTCAGATCACGACGAAGCCAATCCTCGACGCATTGTGACCGGCAGGCTCCCAGTAGCTATTCCGATCAGGTTTTCCTGAATTATTCGACCCGGATCCAAAATTTCACCACTTTCGGCGATTTCTCGATTTCGGCGATTTCCCCTAGTATAATGCCTTCAGAAGCCCGTAAAAATTCGTCAGATCACGACGAAGCCAATCCTCGACGCATTGTGACCGGCAGGCTCCCAGTAGCTATTCCGATCAGGTTTTCCTGAATTATTCGACCCGGATCCAAAATTTCACCACTTTCGGCGATTTCTCGATTTCGGCGATTTCCCCTAGTATAATGCCTTCAGAAGCCCGTAAAAATTCGTCAGATCACGACGAAGCCAATCCTCGACGCATTGTGACCGGCAGGCTCCCAGTAGCTATTCCGATCAGGTTTTCCTGAATTATTCGACCCGGATCCAAAATTTCACCACTTTCGGCGATTTCTCGATTTCGGCGATTTCCCCTAGTATAATGCCTTCAGAAGCCCGTAAAAATTCGTCAGATCACGACGAAGCCAATCCTCGACGCATTGTGACCGGCAGGCTCCCAGTAGCTATTCCGATCAGGTTTTCCTGAATTATTCGACCCGGATCCAAAATTTCACCACTTTCGGCGATTTCTCGATTTCGGCGATTTCCCCTAGTATAATGCCTTCAGAAGCCCGTAAAAATTCGTCAGATCACGACGAAGCCAATCCTCGACGCATTGTGACCGGCAGGCTCCCAGTAGCTATTCCGATCAGGTTTTCCTGAATTATTCGACCCGGATCCAAAATTTCACCACTTTCGGCGATTTCTCGATTTCGGCGATTTCCCCTAGTATAATGCCTTCAGAAGCCCGTAAAAATTCGTCAGATCACGACGAAGCCAATCCTCGACGCATTGTGACCGGCAGGCTCCCAGTAGCTATTCCGATCAGGTTTTCCTGAATTATTCGACCCGGATCCAAAATTTCACCACTTTCGGCGATTTCTCGATTTCGGCGATTTCCCCTAGTATAATGCCTTCAGAAGCCCGTAAAAATTCGTCAGATCACGACGAAGCCAATCCTCGACGCATTGTGACCGGCAGGCTCCCAGTAGCTATTCCGATCAGGTTTTCCTGAATTATTCGACCCGGATCCAAAATTTCACCACTTTCGGCGATTTCTCGATTTCGGCGATTTCCCCTAGTATAATGCCTTCAGAAGCCCGTAAAAATTCGTCAGATCACGACGAAGCCAATCCTCGACGCATTGTGACCGGCAGGCTCCCAGTAGCTATTCCGATCAGGTTTTCCTGAATTATTCGACCCGGATCCAAAATTTCACCACTTTCGGCGATTTCTCGATTTCGGCGATTTCCCCTAGTATAATGCCTTCAGAAGCCCGTAAAAATTCGTCAGATCACGACGAAGCCAATCCTCGACGCATTGTGACCGGCAGGCTCCCAGTAGCTATTCCGATCAGGTTTTCCTGAATTATTCGACCCGGATCCAAAATTTCACCACTTTCGGCGATTTCTCGATTTCGGCGATTTCCCCTAGTATAATGCCTTCAGAAGCCCGTAAAAATTCGTCAGATCACGACGAAGCCAATCCTCGACGCATTGTGACCGGCAGGCTCCCAGTAGCTATTCCGATCAGGTTTTCCTGAATTATTCGACCCGGATCCAAAATTTCACCACTTTCGGCGATTTCTCGATTTCGGCGATTTCCCCTAGTATAATGCCTTCAGAAGCCCGTAAAAATTCGTCAGATCACGACGAAGCCAATCCTCGACGCATTGTGACCGGCAGGCTCCCAGTAGCTATTCCGATCAGGTTTTCCTGAATTATTCGACCCGGATCCAAAATTTCACCACTTTCGGCGATTTCTCGATTTCGGCGATTTCCCCTAGTATAATGCCTTCAGAAGCCCGTAAAAATTCGTCAGATCACGACGAAGCCAATCCTCGACGCATTGTGACCGGCAGGCTCCCAGTAGCTATTCCGATCAGGTTTTCCTGAATTATTCGACCCGGATCCAAAATTTCACCACTTTCGGCGATTTCTCGATTTCGGCGATTTCCCCTAGTATAATGCCTTCAGAAGCCCGTAAAAATTCGTCAGATCACGACGAAGCCAATCCTCGACGCATTGTGACCGGCAGGCTCCCAGTAGCTATTCCGATCAGGTTTTCCTGAATTATTCGACCCGGATCCAAAATTTCACCACTTTCGGCGATTTCTCGATTTCGGCGATTTCCCCTAGTATAATGCCTTCAGAAGCCCGTAAAAATTCGTCAGATCACGACGAAGCCAATCCTCGACGCATTGTGACCGGCAGGCTCCCAGTAGCTATTCCGATCAGGTTTTCCTGAATTATTCGACCCGGATCCAAAATTTCACCACTTTCGGCGATTTCTCGATTTCGGCGATTTCCCCTAGTATAATGCCTTCAGAAGCCCGTAAAAATTCGTCAGATCACGACGAAGCCAATCCTCGACGCATTGTGACCGGCAGGCTCCCAGTAGCTATTCCGATCAGGTTTTCCTGAATTATTCGACCCGGATCCAAAATTTCACCACTTTCGGCGATTTCTCGATTTCGGCGATTTCCCCTAGTATAATGCCTTCAGAAGCCCGTAAAAATTCGTCAGATCACGACGAAGCCAATCCTCGACGCATTGTGACCGGCAGGCTCCCAGTAGCTATTCCGATCAGGTTTTCCTGAATTATTCGACCCGGATCCAAAATTTCACCACTTTCGGCGATTTCTCGATTTCGGCGATTTCCCCTAGTATAATGCCTTCAGAAGCCCGTAAAAATTCGTCAGATCACGACGAAGCCAATCCTCGACGCATTGTGACCGGCAGGCTCCCAGTAGCTATTCCGATCAGGTTTTCCTGAATTATTCGACCCGGATCCAAAATTTCACCACTTTCGGCGATTTCTCGATTTCGGCGATTTCCCCTAGTATAATGCCTTCAGAAGCCCGTAAAAATTCGTCAGATCACGACGAAGCCAATCCTCGACGCATTGTGACCGGCAGGCTCCCAGTAGCTATTCCGATCAGGTTTTCCTGAATTATTCGACCCGGATCCAAAATTTCACCACTTTCGGCGATTTCTCGATTTCGGCGATTTCCCCTAGTATAATGCCTTCAGAAGCCCGTAAAAATTCGTCAGATCACGACGAAGCCAATCCTCGACGCATTGTGACCGGCAGGCTCCCAGTAGCTATTCCGATCAGGTTTTCCTGAATTATTCGACCCGGATCCAAAATTTCACCACTTTCGGCGATTTCTCGATTTCGGCGATTTCCCCTAGTATAATGCCTTCAGAAGCCCGTAAAAATTCGTCAGATCACGACGAAGCCAATCCTCGACGCATTGTGACCGGCAGGCTCCCAGTAGCTATTCCGATCAGGTTTTCCTGAATTATTCGACCCGGATCCAAAATTTCACCACTTTCGGCGATTTCTCGATTTCGGCGATTTCCCCTAGTATAATGCCTTCAGAAGCCCGTAAAAATTCGTCAGATCACGACGAAGCCAATCCTCGACGCATTGTGACCGGCAGGCTCCCAGTAGCTATTCCGATCAGGTTTTCCTGAATTATTCGACCCGGATCCAAAATTTCACCACTTTCGGCGATTTCTCGATTTCGGCGATTTCCCCTAGTATAATGCCTTCAGAAGCCCGTAAAAATTCGTCAGATCACGACGAAGCCAATCCTCGACGCATTGTGACCGGCAGGCTCCCAGTAGCTATTCCGATCAGGTTTTCCTGAATTATTCGACCCGGATCCAAAATTTCACCACTTTCGGCGATTTCTCGATTTCGGCGATTTCCCCTAGTATAATGCCTTCAGAAGCCCGTAAAAATTCGTCAGATCACGACGAAGCCAATCCTCGACGCATTGTGACCGGCAGGCTCCCAGTAGCTATTCCGATCAGGTTTTCCTGAATTATTCGACCCGGATCCAAAATTTCACCACTTTCGGCGATTTCTCGATTTCGGCGATTTCCCCTAGTATAATGCCTTCAGAAGCCCGTAAAAATTCGTCAGATCACGACGAAGCCAATCCTCGACGCATTGTGACCGGCAGGCTCCCAGTAGCTATTCCGATCAGGTTTTCCTGAATTATTCGACCCGGATCCAAAATTTCACCACTTTCGGCGATTTCTCGATTTCGGCGATTTCCCCTAGTATAATGCCTTCAGAAGCCCGTAAAAATTCGTCAGATCACGACGAAGCCAATCCTCGACGCATTGTGACCGGCAGGCTCCCAGTAGCTATTCCGATCAGGTTTTCCTGAATTATTCGACCCGGATCCAAAATTTCACCACTTTCGGCGATTTCTCGATTTCGGCGATTTCCCCTAGTATAATGCCTTCAGAAGCCCGTAAAAATTCGTCAGATCACGACGAAGCCAATCCTCGACGCATTGTGACCGGCAGGCTCCCAGTAGCTATTCCGATCAGGTTTTCCTGAATTATTCGACCCGGATCCAAAATTTCACCACTTTCGGCGATTTCTCGATTTCGGCGATTTCCCCTAGTATAATGCCTTCAGAAGCCCGTAAAAATTCGTCAGATCACGACGAAGCCAATCCTCGACGCATTGTGACCGGCAGGCTCCCAGTAGCTATTCCGATCAGGTTTTCCTGAATTATTCGACCCGGATCCAAAATTTCACCACTTTCGGCGATTTCTCGATTTCGGCGATTTCCCCTAGTATAATGCCTTCAGAAGCCCGTAAAAATTCGTCAGATCACGACGAAGCCAATCCTCGACGCATTGTGACCGGCAGGCTCCCAGTAGCTATTCCGATCAGGTTTTCCTGAATTATTCGACCCGGATCCAAAATTTCACCACTTTCGGCGATTTCTCGATCTCGGCGATTTCCCCTAGTATAATGCCTTCAGAAGCCCGTAAAAATTCGTCAGATCACGACGAAGCCAATCCTCGACGCATTGTGACCGGCAGGCTCCCAGTAGCTATTCCGATCAGGTTTTCCTGAATTATTCGACCCGGATCCAAAATTTCACCACTTTCGGCGATTTCTCGATTTCGGCGATTTCCCCTAGTATAATGCCTTCAGAAGCCCGTAAAAATTCGTCAGATCACGACGAAGCCAATCCTCGACGCATTGTGACCGGCAGG
>CANTUQ010000304.1:7500-154899 GCA_947683425.1 Excoecaria cochinchinensis
AAACCCTAAACCCTAAACCCTAAACCCTAAACCCTAAACCCTAAACCCTAAACCCTAAACCCTAAACCCTAAACCCTAAACCCTAAACCCTAAACCCTAAACCCTAAACCCTAAACCCTAAACCCTAAACCCTAAACCCTAAACCCTAAACCCTAAACCCTAAACCCTAAACCCTAAACCCTAAACCCTAAACCCTAAACCCTAAACCCTAAACCCTAAACCCTAAACCCTAAACCCTAAACCCTAAACCCTAAACCCTAAACCCTAAACCCTAAACCCTAAACCCTAAACCCTAAACCCTAAACCCTAAACCCTAAACCCTAAACCCTAAACCCTAAACCCTAAACCCTAAACCCTAAACCCTAAACCCTAAACCCTAAACCCTAAACCCTAAACCCTAAACCCTAAACCCTAAACCCTAAACCCTAAACCCTAAACCCTAAACCCTAAACCCTAAACCCTAAACCCTAAACCCTAAACCCTAAACCCTAAACCCTAAACCCTAAACCCTAAACCCTAAACCCTAAACCCTAAACCCTAAACCCTAAACCCTAAACCCTAAACCCTAAACCCTAAACCCTAAACCCTAAACCCTAAACCCTAAACCCTAAACCCTAAACCCTAAACCCTAAACCCTAAACCCTAAACCCTAAACCCTAAACCCTAAACCCTAAACCCTAAACCCTAAACCCTAAACCCTAAACCCTAAACCCTAAACCCTAAACCCTAAACCCTAAACCCTAAACCCTAAACCCTAAACCCTAAACCCTAAACCCTAAACCCTAAACCCTAAACCCTAAACCCTAAACCCTAAACCCTAAACCCTAAACCCTAAACCCTAAACCCTAAACCCTAAACCCTAAACCCTAAACCCTAAACCCTAAACCCTAAACCCTAAACCCTAAACCCTAAACCCTAAACCCTAAACCCTAAACCCTAAACCCTAAACCCTAAACCCTAAACCCTAAACCCTAAACCCTAAACCCTAAACCCTAAACCCTAAACCCTAAACCCTAAACCCTAAACCCTAAACCCTAAACCCTAAACCCTAAACCCTAAACCCTAAACCCTAAACCCTAAACCCTAAACCCTAAACCCTAAACCCTAAACCCTAAACCCTAAACCCTAAACCCTAAACCCTAAACCCTAAACCCTAAACCCTAAACCCTAAACCCTAAACCCTAAACCCTAAACCCTAAACCCTAAACCCTAAACCCTAAACCCTAAACCCTAAACCCTAAACCCTAAACCCTAAACCCTAAACCCTAAACCCTAAACCCTAAACCCTAAACCCTAAACCCTAAACCCTAAACCCTAAACCCTAAACCCTAAACCCTAAACCCTAAACCCTAAACCCTAAACCCTAAACCCTAAACCCTAAACCCTAAACCCTAAACCCTAAACCCTAAACCCTAAACCCTAAACCCTAAACCCTAAACCCTAAACCCTAAACCCTAAACCCTAAACCCTAAACCCTAAACCCTAAACCCTAAACCCTAAACCCTAAACCCTAAACCCTAAACCCTAAACCCTAAACCCTAAACCCTAAACCCTAAACCCTAAACCCTAAACCCTAAACCCTAAACCCTAAACCCTAAACCCTAAACCCTAAACCCTAAACCCTAAACCCTAAACCCTAAACCCTAAACCCTAAACCCTAAACCCTAAACCCTAAACCCTAAACCCTAAACCCTAAACCCTAAACCCTAAACCCTAAACCCTAAACCCTAAACCCTAAACCCTAAACCCTAAACCCTAAACCCTAAACCCTAAACCCTAAACCCTAAACCCTAAACCCTAAACCCTAAACCCTAAACCCTAAACCCTAAACCCTAAACCCTAAACCCTAAACCCTAAACCCTAAACCCTAAACCCTAAACCCTAAACCCTAAACCCTAAACCCTAAACCCTAAACCCTAAACCCTAAACCCTAAACCCTAAACCCTAAACCCTAACCCTAAACCCTAAACCCTAAACCCTAAACCCTAAACCCTAAACCCTAAACCCTAAACCCTAAACCCTAAACCCTAAACCCTAAACCCTAAACCCTAAACCCTAAACCCTAAACCCTAAACCCTAAACCCTAAACCCTAAACCCTAAACCCTAAACCCTAAACCCTAAACCCTAAACCCTAAACCCTAAACCCTAAACCCTAAACCCTAAACCCTAAACCCTAAACCCTAAACCCTAAACCCTAAACCCTAAACCCTAAACCCTAAACCCTAAACCCTAAACCCTAAACCCTAAACCCTAAACCCTAAACCCTAAACCCTAAACCCTAAACCCTAAACCCTAAACCCTAAACCCTAAACCCTAAACCCTAAACCCTAAACCCTAAACCCTAAACCCTAAACCCTAAACCCTAAACCCTAAACCCTAAACCCTAAACCCTAAACCCTAAACCCTAAACCCTAAACCCTAAACCCTAAACCCTAAACCCTAAACCCTAAACCCTAAACCCTAAACCCTAAACCCTAAACCCTAAACCCTAAACCCTAAACCCTAAACCCTAAAACCCTAAACCCTAAACCCTAAACCCTAAACCCTAAACCCTAAACCCTAAACCCTAAACCCTAAACCCTAAACCCTAAACCCTAAACCCTAAACCCTAAACCCTAAACCCTAAACCCTAAACCCTAAACCCTAAACCCTAAACCCCTAAACCCCAAACCCCAAACCCCAAACCCCAAACCCCAAACCCCAAACCCCAAACCCCAAACCCCAAACCCCAAACCCCAAACCCCAAACCCCAAACCCCAAACCCCAAACCCCAAACCCCAACCCCAAACCCCCAAAACCCCAAACCCCAAACCCCAAACCCTAAACCCTAAACCCTAAACCCTAAACCCTAAACCCTAAACCCTAAACCCTAAACCCCAAACCCCAAACCCCAAACCCCAAACCCCAAACCCTAAACCCCAAACCCTAAACCCTAAACCCTAAACCCCAAACCCTAAACCCCTAAACCCCTAAACCCCAAAACCCCAAAACCCCAAACCCCAAAACCCCAAACCCCAAACCCCCAAACCCCAAACCCCAAACCCCAAACCCCAAACCCCAAACCCCAAACCCCAAACCCAAAACCCCAAAACCCCAAACCCCAAACCCCAAACCCCAAACCCCAAACCCCAAACCCCAAACCCCAAACCCCAAACCCCAAACCCCAAACCCTAAACCCTAACCCCTAACCCCTAACCCCTAACCCCTAACCCCTAAACCCCAGACCCCAAACCCCAGACCCCAAACCCCAGACCCCAAACCCTAGGGAAATCCGTAAAAATTCGTCAGATCCCGACGAGGCCAATTCTCGATTCGTTGTGATCGGCAAGCTTTCAGTAGCTATTCCAATCAAGTTGTCCCGAATTATTGGACTCGGATCAAAAATTTCACCACTTTTTACGATTTTTCGATTCTGGCGATTTTCCTTAGGGGTACCCCTAGGAAAATTCGTAAAAATTCGTCAGATCCCGACGAGGCCAATTCTCGATGCGCTGTGACCGGCAAGCTTACAGTAGCTATTCCAATCAAGTTTTCCCGAATTATTGGACTCGGATCCAAAATTTCAACACTTTTTACGATTTCTCGATTATGGCAATTTTCCCTAGGGGTGCCCCTAGGGAAATCCGAAAAAATTCGTCAGATCCCGACAAGACCAATTCTCGATGTGTTGTGACCGACAAGCTTCCAGTAGCTATTCCAATCAAGTTTTCCCGAATTATTGGACTCGGATCCAAAATTTCACGACTTTTTACGATTTTTCGATTCTGGCAATTTTTTCTAGTGGTACCCCTAGGGAAATCCGTAAAAATTCGTCAGATCCCGAGGAGGCCAATTCTCGATTCGTTGTGATCGGCAAGCTTCCAGTAGCTATTCCAATCAAGTTTTCTCGAATTATTAGACTCGGATCAAAAACTTCACCACTTTTTAGGATTTTTCGATTTTTTGATTCTGACGATTTTCCTTAGTGCTACCCCTAGGGAAATCCGTAAAAATTCATCAGAAACTGACGAGGCCAATTCACGATGCGTTTTGACCTGCAAGCTTCCAGTAGCTATTCCAATCAAGTTTTCCCGAATTATTGCACTCGGATCAAAAAGTTCACCACTTTTTAGGATTTTTCGATTCTGGAGATTTTTCCTAGGAGTACCCCTAGGGAAATCCGTAAGAAGTCGTCAGATCCCGACGAGGCCAATTCATGATGCGTTGTGACCGGCAAGCTTCCAGTAGCTATTCCAATCAAGTTTTCCCGAATTATTGGACTCGGATCCAAAATTTCACCACTTTTTACGATTTTTCGATTCTGGCGATTTTCCTTAGGGGTACCCCTAGAAAAATCCGTAAAAATTCGTCAGATCCCGACAAGGCCAATTCTCGATGCGCTGTGACCGGCAAGCTTCCAGTAGCTATTCCAATAGAGTTGTCCCGAATTATTGGACTCGGATCAAAAATTTTACCACTTTTTACGATTTTTCGATTCTGGCGATTTTCCTTAGGGGTACCCCTAGGAAAATCCGTAAAAATTTGTCAGATCCCGATGAGGCCAATTCTTGATGCGCTGTGACCGGCAAGCTTCCAGTAGCTATTCCAATAGAGTTGTCTCGAATTATTGGACTCGGATCAAAAATTTTACCACTTTTTCCGATTTTTTGATTCAAGCGATTTTCCTTAGGGGTACCCCTAGGAAAATCCGTAAAAATTCGTCAGATCTCGAAGAGGCGAATTATCGATGCGTTGTGACCGGCATGCTTCCAGTACCTGTTCCAATCAAGTTGTCCCGAATTATTTTACTCGGATCCAAAATTTCACTACCTTTTTTCGATTCTTGCGATTTTTCCTAGGGGTACCCCTAGAGAAATCCGTAAAAATTCTTCAGATCCCGACGAGGCCAATTCTCGATTCGTTGTGATCAGGAAGCTTCCAGTAGCTATTCCAATCAAGTTGTCTCGAATTATTGGACACGGATCCAAAATTTCTCCACTTTTTACGATTTTTCGATTCTTGCGATTTTCCCCAATTGTACCCCTAGGGAAATCCGTAAAAATTCGTCAGATCCCGATGAGGCCAATTCTCGATTCGTTGTGATCGGCAAGCTTTCAGTAGCTATTCCAATCAAGTTGTCCCGAATTATTGGACTCGGATCAAAAATTTCACCACTTTTTACGATTTTTCGATTCTGGCGATTTTCCTTAGGGGTACCCCTAGGAAAATTCGTAAAAATTCGTCAGATCCCGACGAGGCCAATTCTCGATGCGCTGTGACCGGCAAGCTTCCAGTAGCTATTCCAATCAAGTTTTCCCGAATTATTGGACTCGGATCCAAAATTTCAACACTTTTTACGATTTCTCGATTATGGCAATTTTCCCTAGGGGTGCCCCTAGGGAAATCCGAAAAAATTCGTCAGATCCCGACAAGACCAATTCTCGATGTGTTGTGACCGGCAAGCTTCCAGTAGCTATTCCAATCAAGTTTTCCCGAATTATTGGACTCGGATCCAAAATTTCATGACTTTTTACGATTTTTCGTTTCTGGCAATTTTTTCTAGTGGTACCCCTAGGGAAATCCGTAAAAATTCGTCAGATCCCGAGGAGGCCAATTCTCGATTCGTTGTGATCGGCAAGCTTCCAGTAGCTATTCCAATCAAGTTTTCTCGAATTATTAGACTCGGATCAAAAACTTCACCACTTTTTAGGATTTTTCGATTTTTTGATTCTGACGATTTTCCTTAGTGCTACCCCTAGGGAAATCCGTAAAAATTCATCAGAAACTGACGAGGCCAATTCACGATGCGTTTTGACCTGCAAGCTTCCAGTAGCTATTCCAATCAAGTTTTCCCGAATTATTGCACTCGGATCAAAAAGTTCACCACTTTTTAGGATTTTTCGATTCTGGAGATTTTTCCTAGGAGTACCCCTAGGGAAATCCGTAAGAAGTCGTCAGATCCCGACGAGGCCAATTCATGATGCGTTGTGACCGGCAAGCTTCCAGTAGCTATTCCAATCAAGTTTTCCCGAATTATTGGACTCGGATCCAAAATTTCACCACTTTTTACGATTTTTCGATTCTGGCGATTTTCCTTAGGGGTACCCCTAGAAAAATCCGTAAAAATTCGTCAGATCCCGACAAGGCCAATTCTCGATGCGCTGTGACCGGCAAGCTTCCAGTAGCTATTCCAATAGAGTTGTCCCGAATTATTGGACTCGGATCAAAAAATTTACCACTTTTTACGATTTTTCGATTCTGGCGATTTTCCTTAGGGGTACCCCTAGGAAAATCCGTAAAAATTTGTCAGATCCCGATGAGGCCAATTCTTGATGCGCTGTGACCGGCAAGCTTCCAGTAGCTATTCCAATAGAGTTGTCTCGAATTATTGGACTCGGATCAAAAATTTTACCACTTTTTCCGATTTTTTGATTCAAGCGATTTTCCTTAGGGGTACCCCTAGGAAAATCCGTAAAAATTCGTCAGATCTCGAAGAGGCGAATTATCGATGCGTTGTGACCGGCATGCTTCCAGTACCTGTTCCAATCAAGTTGTCCCGAATTATTTTACTCGGATCCAAAATTTCACTACCTTTTTTCGATTCTTGCGATTTTTCCTAGGGGTACCCCTAGAGAAATCCGTAAAAATTCTTCAGATCCCGACGAGGCCAATTCTCGATTCGTTGTGATCAGGAAGCTTCCAGTAGCTATTCCAATCAAGTTGTCTCGAATTATTGGACACGGATCCAAAATTTCTCCACTTTTTACGATTTTTCGATTCTTGCGATTTTCCCCAATTGTACCCCTAGGGAAATCCGTAAAAATTCGTCAGATCCCGATGAGGCCAATTCTCGATTCGTTGTGATCGGCAAGCTTTCAGTAGCTATTCCAATCAAGTTGTCCCGAATTATTGGACTCGGATCAAAAATTTCACCACTTTTTACGATTTTTCGATTCTGGCGATTTTCCTTAGGGGTACCCCTAGGAAAATTCGTAAAAATTCGTCAGATCCCGACGAGGCCAATTCTCGATGCGCTGTGACCGGCAAGCTTCCAGTAGCTATTCCAATCAAGTTTTCCCGAATTATTGGACTCGGATCCAAAATTTCAACACTTTTTACGATTTCTCGATTATGGCAATTTTCCCTAGGGGTGCCCCTAGGGAAATCCGTAAAAATTCGTCAGATCCCGACAAGACCAATTCTCGATGTGTTGTGACCGGCAAGCTTCCAGTAGCTATTCCAATCAAGTTTTCCCGAATTATTGGACTCGGATCCAAAATTTTTAACGACTTTTTACGATTTTTCGATTCTGGCAATTTTTTCTAGTGGTACCCCTAGGGAAATCCGTAAAAATTCGTCAGATCCCGAGGAGGCCAATTCTCGATTCGTTGTGATCGGCAAGCTTCCAGTAGCTATTCCAATCAAGTTTTCCCGAATTATTGGACTCGGATCAAAAACTTCACCACTTTTTAGGATTTTTCGATTTTTTGATTCTGACGATTTTCCTTAGTGCTACCCCTAGGGAAATCCGTAAGAAGTCGTCAGATCCCGACGAGGCCAATTCACGATGCGTTGTGACCGGCAAGCTTCCAGTAGCTATTCCAATCAAGTTTTCCCGAATTATTGGACTCAGATCCAAAATTTCACCACTTTTTACGATTTTTCGATTCTGGCGATTTTCCTTAGGGGTACCCCTAGAAAAATCCGTAAAAATTCGTCAGATCCCGACGAGGCCAATTCTCGATGCGCTGTGACCGGCAAGCGTCCAGTAGCTATTCCAATAGAGTTGTCCCGAATTATTGGACTCGGATCAAAAATTTCACCACTTTTTACGATTTTTCGATTCTGGCGATTTTCCTTAGGGGTACCCCTAGGGAAATCCGTAAAAATTCGTCAGATCCCGACGAGGCCAATTCTTGATGCGCTGTGACCGGCAAGCTTCCAGTAGCTATTCCAATAGAGTTGTCTCGAATGGACTCGGATCAAAAATTTTACCACTTTTTCCGATTTTTTGATTCAAGCGATTTTCCTTAGGGGTACCCCTAGGAAAATCCGTAAAAATTCGTCAGATCTCGAAGAGGCGAATTATCGATGCGTTGTGACCGGCATGCTTCCAGTACCTGTTCCAATCAAGTTGTCCCGAATTATTTTACTCGGATCCAAAATTTCACTACCTTTTTTCGATTCTTGCGATTTTTCCTAGGGGTACCCCTAGAGAAATCCGTAAAAATTCTTCAGATCCCGACGAGGCCAATTCTCGATTCGTTGTGATCAGGAAGCTTCCAGTAGCCATTCCAATCAAGTTGTCTCGAATTATTGGACACGGATCCAAAATTTCTCCACTTTTTACGATTTTTCGATTCTTGCTATTTTCCCCAATTGTACCCCTAGGGAAATCCGTAAAAATTCGTCAGAGCCTGACGAGACCAATTCTCGATGCGTTGTGATCGGCAAGCTTCCAGTAGCTATTCCAATCTAGTTTTCCCGAATTATTGGACTCGGATCAAAAATTTCACCAATTTTTACGATTTTTCGATTCTGGCAATTTTTCCTAAGGGTACCCCTTTGCGAAATCCGTAAAAATTCGTCAGATCCCGACGAGGCTAATTCTCGATGCGTTGTGACCGGCAAGCTTCAAGTAGCTATTCCAATCAAGTTTTCCCCAATTATTGGACTCGGATCCAAAATTTCACCACTTTTTACGATTTTTCGATTCTGGCGATTTTCCCTAGGGGTACCCCTAGGGAAATCCGTGAGAATTCGTCAGATCCCGACGAAAACAATTCTCAATGCGTTGTGACTGGAAAGCTTCCAGTAGCTATTCCAATAGTGTTTTCACGAATTATTGGACTCGGATCCAAATCTTTACCACTTTTTACGATTTTTCAATTCTGTCGATTTTCCCTAGGGGTACCCCTAGGGAAATCCGTAAAAATTCGTCAGATCTCGACGAAGCAAATTCTCGATGCGTTGTGACCGGCAAGATTCCAGTAGCTGTTCCAATCAAGTTGTCCCGAATTATTGGACTCGGATCCAAAATTTCACCACTTTTTACGATTTTTCGATTCTGGCGATTTTCCCTAGTGGTACCCCTAGGGAAATCCGTAAACATTCATCAAATCCCGACGAGACCAATTCTCGATTCGTTGTGATCGGCACAATAAAGTTGTCCCAAATTATTGGATTCGGATTAAAAATTTCACCACATTTTACGATTTTTCGATTCTTGCGATTTTCCCTAGGGGTACCCCTAGGGAAATCCGTAAAAATTTGTCAGATCTCGAAGAGGCCAATTATCGATGCGTTGTGACCGGCATGCTTCCAGTAGCTGTTCCAATCAAGTTGTCCCGAATTATTTTACTCGGATCCAAAATTTCACTACCTTTTTACGATTTTTCGATTCTGGCAATTTTTCCTAGGGGTACCTCTAGAGAAATCCGTAAAAATTCGTCAGATCTCGACGAGGCCAATTCTCGATTCGTTGTGATCGGGAAGCTTCCAGTAGCTATTCCAATCAAGTTGTCTCGAATTTTTGGACACGGATCCAAAATTTCTCCACTTTTTACGATTTTTCGATTCTGGCGATTTTCCCCAAGTGTACCCCTAGGGAAATCCGTAAAAATTCGTCAGAGCCCGACGAGACCAATTCTCGATGCGTTGTGATCGGCAAGCTTCCAGTAGCTATTCCAATCAAGTTTTCCCGAATTATTGGACTCGGATCAAAAATTTCACCAATTTTTACGATTTTTCGATTCTGGCGATTTTTCCTAGGGGTACCCCTTGCGAAATCCGTAAAAATTCGTCAGATCCCTACGAGGACAATTCTCGATGCGTTGTGACCGGCAAGCTTCCAGTAGCTATTCCAATCAAGTTTTCCCAAATTATTGGACTCGGATCCAAAATTTCATCACTTTTTACGATTTTTCGATTCTGGCGATTTTCCCTAGGGGTACCCCTAGGGAAATCCGTAAAAATTCGTCAAATCCCGACGAGGCCAATTCTCGATTCGTTGTGATCGGCACAATTAAGTTGTCCCGAATTATTGGACTCGGATTAAAAATTATACCACTTTTTACGATTTTTCAATTCTTGCGATTTTCCCTAGGGGTACCCCTAGGGAAATCCGTAAAAATTCGTCAGATCTCGAAGAGGCCAATTATCGATGCGTTGTGACCGGCATGCTTCCAGTAGCTGTTCCAATCAAGTTGTCCCGAATTATTTTACTCGGATCCAAAATTTCACTACCTTTTTACGATTTTTCGATTCTGGCAATTTTTCCTAGGGGTACCTCTAGAGAAATCCGTAAAAATTCGTCAGATCCCGACGAGGCCAATTCTCGATTCGTTGTGATCGGGAAGCTTCCAGTAGCTATTCCAATCAAGTTGTCTCGAATTTTTGGACACGGATCCAAAATTTCTCACTTTTTACGATTTTTCGATTCTGGCAATTTTCCCCAAGTGTACCCCTAGGGAAATCCGTAAAAATTCGTCAGAGCCCGACGAGACCAATTCTCGATGCGTTGTGATCGGCAAGCTTCCAGTAGCTATTCCAATCAAGTTTTCCCGAATTATTGGACTCGGATCCAAAATTTCACCAATTTGTACGATTTTTCGATTCTGACGATTTTTCCTAGGGGTACCCCTTGCGAAATCCGTAAAAATTCGTCAGATCCCTACGAGGCCAATTCTCGATGCGTTGTGACCGGCAAGCTTCCAGCAGCTATTCCAATCAAGTTTTCCCGAATTATTGGAATCGGATCCAAAATTTCATCACTTTTTACGATTTTTCGATTCTGGCGATTTTCCCTAGGGGTACCCCTTGGGAAATCCGTGAGAATTCGTCAGATCCCGACGAGGACAATTCTCGATGCGTTGGGACCGGAAAGCTTCCAGTAGCTATTCCAATTGTGTTTTCACGAATTATTGGACTCGAATCCAAATCTTTACCACTTTTTACGATTTTTCGATTCTGTCGATTTTTCCTAGGGGTACCCCTAGGAAAATCCGTAAAAATTCGTCAGATCCCAACGAAGCAAATTCTCGATGCGTTGTGACCGGCAAGCTTCCAGTAGCTGTTCCAATCAAGTTGTCCCGAATTATTGGACTCGGATCCAAAATTTCACCACTTTTTACGATTTTTCGATTCTGGCGATTTTTCCTAGGGTTACCCCTAGGGAAATTCGTCAAATCCCGACGAGGCCAATTCTCGATTCGTTGTGATCGGCACAATCAAGTTGTCTCGAATTATTGGACTCGGATTAAAAATTTCACCACTTTTTACGATTTTTCGATTCTGGCGATTTTCCCTAAGGGTACCCCTAGGGAAATCCGTAAAAATTCATCAGATCCCGACGAGGCCAATTCTCGATGAGCTGTGACCGGCAAGCTTCCAGTAGCTATTCCAATAGAGTTGTCCCGAATTATTGGACTCGGATCAAAAATTTCACCACTTTTTACGATTTTTCGATTCTGGCGATTTTCCTTAGGGGTATCCCTCGGAAAATCGGTAAAAATTCATCAGATCCCAACGAGGCTAATTCTCGATGCGCTGTGACCGGCAAGCTTCCAGTAGATATTCCAATAGAGTTGTCCCGAATTATTGGACTCGGATCAAAAATTTCACCACTTTTTACGATTTTTTTATTCTGGCGATTTTCCTTAGGGGTACCCCTAGGAAAATCCGTAAAAAATCGTCAGATCCCGACGAGGCCAATTATCGATGCATTGTGACCGGCATGCTTCCAGTAACTGTTCCAATCAAGTTGTCCCAAATTATTTGACTCGGATCCAAAATTTAACCACTTTTTACGATTTTTCGATTCTGGCGATTTTCCCTAGGGCTACCCCTAGGGAAATCCGTAAAAATTCGTCAGATCTCAAAGAGGTCACTTATCGATGCGTTGTGACCGGCATGCTTCCAGTAGCTGTTCCAATCAAGTTGTCCCGAATTATTTTACTCGGATCATAAATTTCACTACCTTTTTACGATTTTTTGATTCTGGCGATTTTTCCTAGGTGTACCCCTAGAGAAATCCGTAAAAATTCGTCAGATCCCGACGAGGCCAATTCTCGATTCGTTGTGATCGGGAAGCTTCCAGTAGCTATTCCAATCAAGTTGTCTCGAATTATTGGACACGGATCCAAAATTTCTCCACTTTTTACGATTTTTCGATTCTGGCGATTTTCCCCAAGTGTACCCCTAGGAAAATCTGTAAAAATTAGTCAGAGCCCGACGAGACCAATTCTCGATGCGTTGTGATCGGCAAGCTTCCAGTAGCTATTCCAATCAAGTTTTCCCGAATTATTGGACTCGGATCCAAAATTTCACCAATTTTTACGATTTTTCGATTCTGACGATTTTTCCTAGGGGTACCCCTTGCGAAATCAGTAAAAATTCGTCAGATCCCGACGAGGCCAATTCTCGATCCGTTGTGACCGGCAAGCTTCCAGTAGCTATTCCAATCAAGTTTTCCCGAATTATTGGACTCAGATCCATAATTTCACCACTTTTTACGATTTTTTGATTCTGACGATTTTCCCTAGGGGTTCCCCTAGGGAAATCCGTGAGAATTCGTCAGATCCCGACGAGGACGATTCTCGATGCGTTGTGACCGGCAAGCTTCCAGTAGCTATTCCAATAGTATTTTCACGAATTATTGGACTCGGATCCAAATCTTCACCACTTTTTAAGATTTTTCGATTCTGTCGATTTTCCCTAGGGGTACCCCTAGGGAAATCCGTAAAAATTCGTCATATCCCGACGAAGCAAATTCTCGATGCGTTGTGACCGGCAAGCTTCCAGTAGCTGTTCCAATCAAGTTGTCCCGAATCATTGGACTCGGATCAAATATTTTACCACTTTTTACGATTTTTCGATTCTGTCGATTTTCCCTAGGGGTACCCCTCGGGAAATCCGTAAAAATTCGTCAAATCCCGACGAGGCCAATTCTCGATTCGTTGTGATCGGCACAATCAAGTTGTCCCGAATTATTGGATTCGGATTAAAAATTTCACCACTTTTTACGATTTTTCGATTCTTGCGATTTTCCCTAGGGGTACCCCTAGGGAAATCCGTAAAAATTCGTCAGATCTCGAAGATGCCAATTATCGATGCGTTGTGACCGGCATGCTTCCAGTAGTTGTTCCAATCAAGTTGTCCCGAATTATTTTACTCGGATCCAAAATTTCACTACCTTTTTACGATTTTTCGATTCTGGCGATTTTCCCTAGGGGTACCCCTAGGGAAATCCGTAAGAATTCGTCAGATCCCGACGAGGAAAATTCTCGATGCGTTGTGACCGGTAAGCTTCCAGTAGCTATTCCAATCAAGTTTTCACGAATTATTGGACTCGGATCATAATCTTCACCACTTTTTACGATTTTTCGATTCTGTCGATTTTACCTAGGGGTACCCCTAGGAAAATCCGTAAAAATTCCTCAGATCCCGACGAAGCCAATTCTCGATGCGTTGTGACCGGCAAGCTTCCAGTAGCTGTTCCAATCAAGTTGTCCCAAATTATTGGACTCGGATCCAAAATTTCACCACTTTTTACTATTTTTCGATTCTGGCGATTTTCCCTACGGGTACCCCTAGAAAAATCAGTAAAAATTCGTCAAATCCCGACGAGGCCAATTCTCGATTCGTTGTGATCGGCACAATCAAGTTGTCCTGAATTATTGGACTCGGATTAAAAATTTTACCACTTTTTACGATTTTTCGATTCTGGCGATTTTCCCTACGGGTACCCCTGGGGAAATCCGTAAAAATTCGTCAGATCTCGAAGAGGCCAATTACCGATGCGTTGTGACCGGCATGCTTCCAGTAGCTGTTCCAATCAAGTTGTCCCGAATTATTTTACTCGGATCCAAAAATTCACCACTTTTTACGATTTTTCGATTCTGACGATTTTCCCTAGGGGTACCCCTAGGGAAATTCGTAAAAATTCGTCAGATCCCGACGAGGCCAATTCTCGATGCGTTGTGACCGGCAAGATTCCAGTAGTTATTCCAATAGTGTTTTCACGAATTATTGGACTCGGATCCAAATCTTCACCACTTTTTAAGATTTTTCGATTCTGTCGATTATCCCTAGGGGTACCCCCAGGGAAATCCGTAAAAATTCGTCAGATCTCGACGAAGCAAATTCTCGATGCGTTGTGTGCGGCAAGCTTCCAGTAGCTGTTCCAATCAAGTTGTCCCGAATTATTGGACTCGGATCAAAAATTTCACCACTTTTTACGATTTTTCGATTCTGTCGAATTTCCTTAGGGGTACCCCTAGGGAAATCCGTAAAAATTCGTCAAATCCCGACGAGGCCAATTCTCGATTCGTTGTGATCGGCACAATCAAGTTGTCCCGAATTATTGGATTCGGATTAAAAATTTCACCACTTTTTACGATTTTTCGATTCTTGCGATTTTCCCTAGGGGTACCCCTAGGAAAATCCGTAAAAATTCGTCAGATCTCGAAGAGGCCAATTATCGATGCGTTGTGACCGGCATGCTTCCAATAGCTATTCCAATCAAGTTGTCCCGTATTATTTTACTCGGATCCAAAATTTCACTACCTTTTTACGATTTTTCGATTCTGGCGATTTTCCCTAGGGGTACCTACCCCTAGGGAAATCCGTAAGAATTCGTCAGATCCCGACGAGGAAAATTCTCGATGCGTTATGACCGGTAAGCTTCCAGTAGCTATTCCAATCTAGTTTTCACGAATTATTGGACTCGGATCATAATCTTCACCACTTTTTACGATTTTTCGATTCTGTCGATTTTCCCTAGGGGTACCCCTAGGGAAATCCTTAAAAATTCGTGAGATCCCGACGAAGCCAATTCTCGATGCGTTGTGACCGGCAAGCTTCCAGTAGCTGTTCCAATCAAGTTGTCCCAAATTATTGGACTCGGATCCAAAATTTCACCACTTTTTACGATTTTTCGATTCTGGCGATTTTTCCTAGGGGTACCCCTAGGGAAATTCGTAAAAATTCGTCAGATCCCGACGAGGCCAATTCTCTATGCGTTGTGACCGGCAAGATTCCAGTAGCTATTCCAATAGTGTTTTCACGAATTATTGGACTCGGATCCAAATCTTCACCACTTTTTAAGATTTTTCGATTCTGTCGATTTTCCCTAGGGGTACCACCAGGGAAAACCGTAAAAATTCGTCAGATCCCGACGAAGCAAATTCTCGATGCGTTGTGTCCGGCAAGCTTCCAGTAGATGTTCCAATCAAGTTGTCCCGAATTATTGGACTCGGATCAAAAATTTCACCACTTTTTACGATTTTTCGATTCTGTCGATTTTCCCTAGGGGTACCCCTAGGGAAATCCGT
This sequence comes from Excoecaria cochinchinensis, assembly GCA_947683425.1. Classification (NCBI taxonomy): domain Eukaryota; kingdom Viridiplantae; phylum Streptophyta; class Magnoliopsida; order Malpighiales; family Euphorbiaceae; genus Excoecaria; species Excoecaria cochinchinensis. Next base: position 22,813 of record CANTUQ010000304.1, read on the forward strand.
AAAAATTCGTCAAATCCCGACGAGGCCAATTCTCGATTCGTTGTGATCGGCACAATCAAGTTGTCCCGAATTATTGGATTCGGATTAAAAATTTCACCACTTTTTACGATTTTTCGATTCTTGCGATTTTCCCTAGGGGTACCCCTAGGGAAATCCGTAAAAATTCGTCAGATCTCGAAGAGGCCAATTATCGATGCGTTGTGACCGGCATGCTTCCAGTAGCTATTCCAATCAAGTTGTCCCGTATTATTTTACTCGGATCCAAAATTTCACTGCCTTTTTACGATTTTTCGATTCTGGCGATTTTTCCTAGGGGTACCCCTAGGGAAATCCGTAAGAATTCGTCAGATCCCGACGAGGAAAATTCTCGATGCGTTGTGACCGGTAAGCTTCCAGTAGCTATTCCAATCAAGTTTTCACGAATTATTGGACTCGGATCATAATCTTCACACTTTTTACGATTTTTCGATTCTGTCGATTTTCCCTAGGGGTACCCCTAGGGAAATCCTTAAAAATTCATGAGATCCCGACGAAGCCAATTCTCGATGCGTTGTGACCGGCAAGCTTCCAGTAGCTATTCCAATCAAGTTGTCCCAAATTATTGGACTCGGATCCAAAATTTCACCACTTTTTACGATTTTTCGATTCTGGCGATTTTCCCTAGGGGTACCCCTAGGAAAATCAGTAAAAATTCGTCAAATCCCGACGAGGCCAATTCTCGATTCATTGTGATCGGCACAATCAAGTTGTCCTGAATTATTGGACTCGGATTAAAAATTTCACCACTTTTTACGATTTTTCGATTCTGGCGATTTTCCCTAGGGGTACCCCTAGGGAAATCCGTAAAAATTCGTCAGATCTCGAAGAGGCCAATTATCGATGCGTTGTGACCGGCATGCTTCCAGTAGCTGTTCCAATCAAGTTGTCCCGAATTATTTTACTCGGATCCAAAATTTCACCACTTTTTACGATTTTTCGATTCTGGCTATTTTCCCTAGAGGTACCCCTAGGGAAATCCGTAAAAATTCGTTAGATCCCGACGAAGCAAATTCTCGATGCGTTGTGTCCGGCAAGCTTCCAGTAGCTGTTCCAATCAAGTTGTCCCGAATTATTGGACTCGGATCCAAAATTTTACCACTTTTTACGATTTTTCGATTCTGTCGATTTTCCCTAGGGGTACCCCTAGGGAAATCCGTAAAAATTCGTCAAATCCCGACGAGGCCAATTCTCGATTCATTGTGATCGGCACAATCAAGTTGTCCCGAATTATTGGACTCGAATTAAAAATTTCACCACTTTTTACGATTTTTCGATTCTGGCGATTTTCCCTAGGGGTACCCCTAGCGAAATCCGTAAAAATTCGTCAGATCTCGAAGAGGCCAATTATCGATGCGTTGTGACCGGCATGCTTCCAGTAGCTGTTCCAATCAAGTTGTCCCGAATTATTTTACTCGGATCCAAAATTTCACTACCTTTTTACGATTTTTTGATTTTGGCGATTTTCCCTAGGGGTACCCCTAGGAAAATCCGTAAGAATTCGTCAGATCCCTTCGAGGAAAATTCTCGATGCGTTGTGACCGGTAAGCTTCCAGTAGCTATTCCAATCAAGTTTTCACGAATTATTGGACTCGTATCATAATCTTCACCACTTTTTATGATTTTTCGATTCTTTCGATTTTCCCTAGGGGTACCCCTAGGGAAATCCGTAAAAATTCGTCAGATCCCGACGAAGCCAATTCTCGATGCGTTGTGTCCGGCAAGTTTCCAGTAGCTGTTCCAATCAAGTTGTCCCGAATTATTGGACTCGGATCCAAAATTTCACCACTTTTTACGATTTTTCGATTCTGGCGATTTTCCCTAGGGGTACCCCTAGGAAAATCAGTAAAAATTCGTCAAATCCCGACGAGGCCAATTCTCGATTCGTTGTGATCGGCACAATCAAGTTGTCCTGAATTATTGGACTCGGATTAAAAATTTCACCACTTTTTACGATTTTTCGATTCTGACGATTTTCCCTAGGGGTACCCCTAGGGAAATCCGTAAAAATTTGTCAGATCTCGAAGAGGCCAATTATCGATGCGTTGTGACCGGCATGCTTTCAGTAGCTGTTACCCCTAGGGAAATCCGTAAAAATTTGTCAGATCTCGAAGAGGCCAATTATCGATGCGTTGTGACCGGCATGCTTTCAGTAGCTGTTCCAATCAAGTTGTCCCGAATTATTTTACTCGGATCCAAAATTTTACCACTTTTTACGATTTTTCGATTCTAGCGATTTTCCCTAGGGGTACCCCTAGGAAAATCCGTAAAAATTTGTCAGATCCCGACGAGGCCAATTCTCGATGCGTTGTGACCGGCAAGATTCCAGTAGCTATTCCAATAGTGTTTTCACGAATTATTGGACTCGGATCCAAATCTTCTCCACTTTTTACGATTTTTCGATTCTGGCGATTTTCCCTAAGGGTACCCCTAGTGAAATCCGTAAAAATTCGTCAGATCCCGACGAGGCCAATTCTCGATGCGCTGTGACCGGCAAGCTTCCAGTAGCTATTCCAATAGAGTTGTCCCGAATTATTGGACTCGGATAAAAAATTTCACCACTTTTTACGATTTTTCGATTCTGGCGATTTTCCTTAGTGGTACCCCTAGGAAAATCCGTAAAAATTTGTCAGATCCCGACGAGGAAAATTCTCGATGCGCTGTGACCGGCAAGCTTCCAGTAGATATTCCAATAGAGTTGTCCCGAATTATTGGACTCGGATCAAAAATTTCACCACTTTTTACGATTTTTTGATTCTGGCGATTTTCCTTAGGGGTACCCCTAGGAAAATCCGTAAAAATTCGTCAGATCCCGACGAGGCCAATTATCGATGCGTTGTGACCGGCATGCTTCCAGTAACTGTTCCAATCAAGTTGTCCCAAATTATTTGACTCGGATCCAAAATTTAACAACTTTTTACGATTTTTCGATTCTGGCGATTTTCCCTAGGGCTACCCCTAGGGAAATCCGTAAAAATTCGTCAGATCTCGAAGAGGCCAATTATCGATGCGTTGTGACCGCCATGCTTCCAGTAGCTGTTCCAATCAAGTTTTCCCGAATTATTTTACTCGGATCATAAATTCCACTACCTTTTTACGATTTTTCGATTCTGGCGATTTTTCTTAGGTGTACCCCTAGAGAAATCCGTAAAAATTCGTCAGATCCCGACGAGGCGAATTCTAGATTCGTTGTGATCGGGAAGCTTCCAGTAGCTATTCCAATCAAATTGTCTCGAATTATTCGACACGGATCCAAAATTTCTCCACTTTTGACGATTTTTCGATTCTGGCGATTTTCCCCAAGTGTACCCCTAGGGAAATCCGTAAAAATTCGTCAGATCTCGAAGAGGCCAATTATCGATGCATTGTGACCGGCATGCTTCCAGTAGCTGTTCCAATCAAGTTGTCCCGAATTATTTTACTCGGATCCAAAATTTCACTACCTTTTTACGATTTTTCGATTCTGGCGATTTTCCCTAGGGGTACCCCTAGGAAAATCCGTAAGAATTCGTCAGATCCCTTCGAGGAAAATTCTCGATGCGTTGTGACCGGTAAGCTTCCAGTAGCTATTCCAATCAAGTTTTCACGAATTATTGGACTCGTATCATAATCTTCACCACTTTTTATGATTTTTCGATTCTGTCGATTTTCCCTAGGGGTACCCCTAGGGAAATCCGTAAAAATTCGTCAGATCCCGACGAAACCAATTCTTGATGCGTTGTGTCCGGCAAGTTTCCAGTAGCTGTTCCAATCAAGTTGTCCCGAATTATTGGACTCGGATCCAAAATTTCACCACTTTTTACGATTTTTCGATTCTGGCGATTTTCCCTAGGGGTACCCCTAGGAAAATCAGTAAAAATTCGTCAAATCCCGACGAGGCCAATTCTCGATTCGTTGTGATCAGCACAATCAAGTTGTCCTAAATTATTGGACTCGGATTAAAAATTTCACCACTTTTTACGATTTTTCAATTCTAACGATTTTCCCTAGGGGTACCCCTAGGGAAATCCGTAAAAATTTGTCAGATCTCGAAGAGGCCAATTATCGATGCGTTGTGACCGGCATGTTTTCAGTAGCTGTTCCAATCAAGTTGTCCCGAATTATTTTACTCGGATCCAAAATTTCACCACTTTTTACGATTTTTCGATTCTAGCGATTTTCCCTAGGGGTACCCCTAGGGAAATCCGTAAAAATTTGTCAGATCCCGACGAGGCCAATTCTCGATGTGTTGTGACCGGCAAGATTCCAGTAGCTATTCCAATAGTATTTTCACGAATTATTGGACTCGGATCCAAATCTTCTCCACTTTTTACGATTTTTCGATTCTGGCGATTTTCCCTAAGGGTACCCCTAGGGAAATCCGTAAAAATTCGTCCGATCCCGACGAGGCCAATTCTCGATGCGCTGTGACCGGCAAGCTTCCAGTAGCTATTCCAATAGAGTTGTCCCGAATTATTGGACTCGGATCAAAAATTTCACCACTTTTTACGATTTTTCGATTCTGGCGATTTTCCTTAGGGGTACCCCTAGGAAAATCCGTAAAAATTCGTCAGATCCCGACGAGAAAAATTCTCGATGCGCTGTGACCGGCAAGCTTCCAGTAGATATTCCAATAGAGTTGTCCCGAATTATTGGACTCGGATCAAAAATTTCACCACTTTTTACGATTTTTTGATTCTGGCGATTTTCCTTAGGGGTACCCCTAGGAAAATCCGTAAAAATTCGTCAGATCCCGACGAGGCCAATTATCGATGCGTTGTGACCGGCATGCTTCCAGTAACTGTTCCAATCAAGTTGTCCCTAATTATTTGACTCGGATCCAAAATTTAACAACTTTTTACGATTTTTCGATTCTGGCGATTTTCCCTAGGGCTACCCCTAGGGAAATCCGTAAAAATTCGTCAGATCTCAAAGAGGCCAATTATCGATGCGTTGTGACCGCCATGCTTCCAGTAGCTGTTCCAATCAAGTTTTCCCGAATTATTTTACTCGGATCATAAATTCCACTACCTTTTTACGATTTTTCGATTCTGGAGATTTTTCCTAGGTGTACCCCTAGAGAAATCCGTAAAAATTCGTCAGATCCCGACGAGGCGAATTCTCGATTCGTTGTGATCGGAAAGCTTCCAGTAGCTATTCCAATCAAATTGTCTCGAATTATTGGACACGGATCCAAAATTTCTCCACTTTTGACGATTTTTCGATTCTGGCGATTTTCCCCAAGTGTACCCCTAGGGAAATCCGTAAAAATTCGTCAGAGCCCGACGAGACCAATTCTCGATGCGTTGTGATCGGCAAGCTTCCAGTAGCTATTCCAATCAAGTTTTCCCGAATTATTGGACTCGGATCCAAAATTTCACCAATTTTTACGATTTTTCGATTCTGTCGATTTTTCCTAGGGGTACCCCTTGCGAAATCAGTAAAAATTCGTCAGATCCCGACGAGCCCAATTCTCGATGCGTTGTGACCGGCAAGCTTCCAGTAGCTATTCCAATCAAGTTTTCCCGAATTATTGGACTCAGATCCATAATTTCACCACTTTTTACGATTTTTTGATTCTGGCGATTTTCCCTAGGGGTACCCTAGGGAAATCCGTGAGAATTCGTCAGATCCCGACGAGGACAATTCTCGATGCGTTGTGACCGGCAAGCTTACAGTAGCTATTCCAATAGTATTTTCACGAATTATTGGACTCGGATCCAAATCTTGTGACCGGCAAGCTTCCAGTAGCTGTTCCAATCAAGTTGTCCCGAATTATTGGACTCGGATCAAAAATTTCACAACTTTTTACGATTTTTCGATTCTGACGATTTTCCCTAGGGGTACCCCTAGGGAAATCCGTAAAAATTCGTTAAATCCCGACGAGGCCAATTCTCGATTCGTTGTGATCGGCACAATCAAGTTGTCCCGAATTATTGGACTCGGATTAAAAATTTAACCACTTTTTACGATTTTTCGATTCTGGCGATTTTCCCTAGGGGTACCCCTAGGGAAATCTGTAAAAATTCGTCAGATCTTGAAGAGGCCAATTATCAATGCGTTGTGACCGGCATGCTTCCAGTAGTTGTTCCAATCAAGTTATCTCGAATTATTGGACTCGGATCCAAAATTTCACCACTTTTTACGATTTTTCGATTCTGGCGATTTTCCCTAGGGGTACCCCTAGGAAAATCAGTAAAAATTCGTCAAATCCCGACGAGGCCAATTCTCGATTCGTTGTGATCGGCACAATCAAGTTGTCCTGAATTATTGGACTCGGATTAAAAATTTCACCACTTTTTACGATTTTTCGATTCTGACGATTTTCCCTAGGGTTACCCCTAGGGAAATCCGTAAAAATTCGTCAGATCTCGACGAGGCCAATTATCGATGCGTTGTGACCGGCATGCTTCCAGTAGCTGTTCCAATCAAGTTGTCCCGAATTATTTTACTCGGATCCAAAATTTCACCACTTTTTACGATTTTTCGATTCTAGCGATTTTCCTTAGGGGTACCCCTAGGGAAATCCGTAAAAATTTGTCAATTCCCGACGAGGCCAATTCTCGATGCGTTGTGACCGGCAAGATTTCAGTAGCTATTTCAATAGTGTTTTCATGAATTATTGGACTCGGATCCAAATCTTCTCGACTTTTTACGATTTTTCGATTCTGGCGATTTTCCCTAAGGGTACCCCTAGGGAAATCCGTAAAAATTCGTCAGATCCCGACGAGGCCAATTCTCGATGCGCTGTGACCGGCAAGCTTCCAGTAGCTATTCCAATAGAGTTGTCCCGAATTATTTGACTCGGATCAAAAATTTCACCACTTTTTACGATTTTTCGATTCTGGCGATTTTCCTTAGGGGTACCCCTAGGAAAATCCGTAAAAATTTGTCAGATCCCGACGAGTCAAATTCTCAATGCGCTGTGACCGGCAAGCTTCCAGTAGATATTCCAATAGAGTTGTCCCGAATTATTGGACTCGGATCAAAAATTTCACCACTTTTTACGATTTTTTGATTCTTGCGATTTTCCTTAGGGGTACCCCTAGAAAAATCCGTAAAAATTCGTCAGATCCCGACGAGGCCAATTATCGATGCGTTGTGACCGGCATGCTTATAGTAACTGTTCCAATCAAGGTGTCCCAAATTATTTGACTCGGATCCAAAATTTAACCACTTTTTACGATTTTTCGATTCTGGCGATTTTCCCTAGGGCTACCCCTAGGGAAATCCGTAAAAATTCGTCAGATCTCGAAGAGGCCAATTATCGATGCGTTGTGACCGCCATGCTTCCAGTAGCTGTTCCAATCAAGTTGTCCCGAATTATTTTACTCGGATCATAAATTTCACTACCTTTTTACGATTTTTCGATTCTGGCGATTTTTCCTAAGTGTACCCCTAGAGAAATCCGTAAAAATTCGTCAGATCCCGACGAGGCCAATTCTCGATTCGTTGTGATCGGGAAGCTTCCAGTAGCTATTCCAATCAAGTTGTCTCGAATTATTGGACACGGATCCAAAATTTCTCCACTTTTTACGATTTTTTGATTCTGGCGATTTTCCCCAAGTGTACCCCTAGGGAAATCCGTAAAAATTCGTCAGAGCCCGACGAGACCAATTCTCCATGCGTTGTGATCGGCAAGCTTCCAGTAGCTATTCCAATCAAGTTTTCCCGAATTATTGGACTCGGATCCAAAATTTCACCAATTTTTACGATTTTTCGATTCTGTCGATTTTTCCTAGGGGTACCCCTTGCGAAATCAGTAAAAATTCGTCAGATCCCGAAGAGGCCAATTCTCGATGCGTTGTGACCGGCAAGCTTCCAGTAGCTATTCCAATCAAGTTTTCCCGAATTATTGGACTCAGATCCATAATTTCACCACTTTTTACGATTTTTTTATTCTGGCGATTTTCCCTAGGGGTACCCCTAGGGAAATCCGTGAGAATTCGTCAGATTCCGACGAGGACAATTCTCGATGCGTTGTGACCGGCAAGCTTCCAGTAGCTATTCTAATAGTATTTTCACGAATTATTGGACTCGGATCCAAATCTTCACCACTTTTTAAGATTTTTCGATTCTGTCGATTTTCCCTAGGGGTACCCCTAGGGAAATCCGTAAAAATTCGTCAGATCCCGACGAAGCAAATTCTCGATGCGTTGTGACCGGCAAGCTTCCAGTAGCTGTTCCCATCAAGTTGTCCCGAATTATTGGACTCGGATCAAAAATTTCTCCACTTTTTACGATTTTTCGATTCTGACGATTTTCCCTCGGGGTACCCCTAGGAAAATCCGTAAAAATTCGTTAAATCCTGACGAGGCCAATTCTCGATTCGTTGTGATCGGCACAATCAAGTTGTCCCGAATTATTGGACTCGGAATAAAAATTTCACCACTTTTTACGATTTTTCGATTCTGGCGATTTTCGCTAGGGGTACCCTAGGGAAATCCGTAAAAATTCGTCAGATCTCGAAGAGGCCAATTATCGATGCGTTGTGACCGGCATGCTTCCAGAAGCTGTTCCAATCAAGTTGTCCCGAATTATTTTACTCGGATCCAAAATTTCACTACCTTTTTACGATTTTTCGATTCTGGCGATTTTCCCTAGGGGTACCCCTAAGGAAATCCGTAAGAATTCGTCAGATCCCGACGAGGAAAATTCTCGATGCGTTGTGACCAGTAAGCTTCCAGTAGCTATTCCAATCAAGTTTTCACGAATTATTGGACTCGGATCATAATCTTCACCTCTTTTTACGATTTTTTCGATTCTGTCGATTTTCCCTAGGGGTACCCCTAAGGAAATCCGTAAAAATTCGTCAGATCCCGACGAAGCTAATTCTCGATGCGTTGTGACCGGCAAGCTTCCAGTAGCTGTTCCAATCAAGTTGTCCCGAATTATTGGACTCGGATCCAAAATTTCACCACTTTTTACGATTTTTCGATTCTGGCGATTTTCCCTAGGGGTACCCCAAGGAAAATAAGTAAAAATTCGTCAAATTCCGACGAGGCCAATTCTCGATTCGTTGTGATCGGCACAATCAAGTTGTCCTGAATTATTGGACTCGGATTAAAAATTTTACCACTTTTTACGATTTTTCGATTCTGACGATTTTCCCTAGGGGTACCCCTAGGGAAATCCGTAAAAATTCGTCAGATCTCGAAGAGGCCAATTATCGATACGTTGTGACCGGCATGCTTCCAGTAGCTGTTCCAATCAAGTTGTCCCGAATTATTTTACTCGGATCAAAAATTTCACCACTTTTTACGATTTTTCGATTCTGGCGATTTTCCCTAGGGTTACCCCTAGGGAAATCCGTAAAAATTCGTCAGAACCCGACGAGGCCAATTCTCGATGCGTTGTGACCGGCAAGATTCCAGTAGCTATTCCAATAGTATTTTCACGAATTATTGGACTCGGATCCAAATCTTCTCCACTTTTTACGATTTTTCGATTATGTCGATTTTTCCCAGGGGTACCACTAGGAAAATCCGTAAAAATTCGTCAGTTACCGACGAGGCCAATTCTCGATGCGTTGTGACCGGCAAGCTTCCAGTAGCTATTCCAATCAAGTTTTCCCGAATTATTGGACTCGGATCAATAATTTCACCACTTTTTACGATTTTTCGATTCTGGCGATTTTCCCTTGGGGTACCCCCTAGGAAAATCCGTAAAAATTCGTCAGATCTCGACGAGGACAATTCTCTATGCGTTGTGACCGGCAAGCTTCCAGTAGCTATTCCAATCATGTTTTCCCGAATTATTGGACTCGGATCCAAAATTTCACCACTTTTTACGATTTTTCGATTTTGGCGATTTTCCCTAGGGGTATTAGGGAAATCCGTAAAAATTCATCAGATCCCGACAAGACCAATTCTCGATGCTTTGTGACCGGCATGCTTCCAGTAGCTATTCCAATTAAGTTTTCCCGAATTATTGGAGTCGGATCCAAAATTACACCACTTTTTATGATTTTTCGATTCTGGCGATTTTCCCTAGGGGTACCCTTAGGGAAATCCGTAAAAATTCGTCAGATCCCGACGAGGCCAATTGCCAATGCGTTGTGACCGGCAAGCTTCCAGTAGCTATTCCAATCAAGTTTTCCCGAATTATTGGACTCGGATCCGAAATTTCACTACTTTTTACGATTTTTCGATTCTGGCGATTTTTCCTTGGGGTACCCCTAGGGAAATCAGTAAAAATTCGTCAGATCCCGACGAGGCCAATTCTCGATGCGTTGTGACCGGCAAGCTTCCAGTAGCTATTCCAATCATGTTTTCCCGAATTATTGGACTCGGATCCAAAATTTCACCACTTTTTACGATTTTTCGATTCTTGCGATTTTTTCATAGGGAAATCCGTAAAAATTGGTCAGATCCCGACGAGGCCAATTCTCGATGCGTTGTCACCAGCAAGCTTCCAGTAGCTATTCCAATCAAGTTTTCCCGAATTATTGGACTCGGATCCAAAATTTCACCACTTTTTACGATTTTTCGATTCTGGCGATTTTTCCTGGGGGTACTTCTAGGGAAATCCGTAAAAATTCGTCAGATCCCGACGAGTCCATTTCTCGATGCGTTGTGACCGGCAAGCTTCCAGTAGCTATTCCAATCAAGTTTTCCCGAATTATTGGACTCGGATCAAAAATTTCACCACATTTTACGATTTTTCGATTCTGGCGATTTTCCCTAGGGGTACCCCTAGCAAAATCCGTAAAAATTCGTCAGATACCGACGAGGCCAATTCTCGATGCGTTGTGACCGGCAAGGTTCCAGTAGCTATTCCAATGAAGTTTTCCCGAATTATTGGACTCGGATCCAAAATTTCACCACTTTTTACGATTTTTCGATTCTGCCGATTTTCCCTAGCGGTACCCCTAGTGAAATTCGTAAAAATTCGTCAAATCCCGACGAGGCCAATTCTCGATTCGTTGTGACCGGCAAGGTTCCAGTAGCTATTCCAATCAAGTTTTCCCGAATTATTGGACTCGGATCCAAAATTTCACCACTTTTTACGATTTTTCGATTCTGGCGATTTTTCCTAGGGGTACTTCTAGGGAAATCCGTAAAAATTCGTCAGATCCCGACGAGTCAATTTCTCGATGCGTTGTGACCGGCAAGCTTCCAGTAGCTATTCCAATCAAGTTTTCCCGAATTATTGGACTCGGATCCAAAATTTCACCACTTTTTACGATTTTACAATTCTGGCGATTTTCCCTGGGGAAATTCGTAAAAATTCGTCAGATTACGACGAGGTCAATTCTCTATGCGTTGTCACCAGCAAGCTTCCAGTAGCTATTCCAATCAAGTTTTCCCGAATTATTGGACTCGGATCCGAAATTTCAACACTTTTTACGATTTTTTAATTCTGGCGATTTTTTCTAGAGGTACCCCTAGGGAAATCCGTAAAAATTCGTCAGATCCCGACGAGACCAATTCCCGATGCGTTGTGACCGGCAAGCTTCCAGTAGCTATTCCAATCAAGTTTTCCCGAATTATTGGACTCGGATCCGAAATTTCACCACTTTTTACGATTTTTCGATTCTGGCGATTTTCCCTAGGGGTACCCCTAGGAAAATCCGAAAAAATTCGTCAAATCCCGACGAGGCCAATTCCCGCTGCGTTGTGACCGGCAAGCTTCCAGTAGCTATTTCAATCAAGTTTTCCAGAATTATTGGACTCGGATCCGAAATTTCACAACTTTTTACGATTTTTCGAGTCTGGCGATTTTCCCTAGGGGTACCACTAAGCAAATCCGTAAAAATTCGTCAGATCCCGACGAGGCCAATTCCCGATGCGTTGTGACCGGCAAGCTTCAAATAGCTATTCCAATCAAGTTTTCCCCAATTATTGGACTCGGATCCGAAATTTTATCACTTTTTACGATTTTTCGATTCTTGCGATTTTCCCTAGGGGTACCCCTAGGGAAATCCGTAAAAATTCGTCAGATCCCGACGAGGTCAATTCCCGATGCGTTGTGACCGGCAAGCTTCCAGTAGCTATTCCGATCAAGTTTTCCTGAATTATTGGACTCGGATCCGAAATTTCACAACTTTTTACGATTTTTCGATTCTGGCGATTTTCCCTAGGGGTACCCCTAGGGAAATCCGTAAAAATTCGTCAGATCTCGACGAGGCCAATTCCCGATGGGTTGTGACCGGCAATCTTCCAGTAGCTATTCCAATCAAGTTTTCCCGAATTATTGGACTCGGATCCGAAATTTCACAACTTTTTACGATTTTTTGATTCTGGCGATTTTCCCTAGGGGTACCCCTAAGCAAATCCGTAACCGGCAAGCTTCCAGTAGCTATTCCAATCAAGTTTTCCCGAATTATTGGACTCGGATCCGAAATTTCACCACTTTTTATGATTTTTCGATTCTGCCGATTTTCCCTAGCGGTACCCCTGGTGAAATTCGTAAAAATTCGTCAGATCCCGACGAGGCTAATTCTCGATTCGTTGTGACCGGTAAGGTTCCAGTAGCTATTCCAATCAAGTTTTCCCGAATTATTGGACTCGGATCCAAAATTTCACCACTTTTTACGATTTTTCGATTCTGGCGATTTTTCCTAGGGGTACTCCTAGGGAAATCCGTAAAAATTCGTCAGATCCAGACGAGTCCATTTCTCAATGCGCTGTGACCGGCAAGCTTCCAGTAGCTATTCCAAACAAGTTTTCCCGAATTATTGGACTCGGGTCCAAAATTTCACCACTTTTTACGATTTTTCGATTCATGCGATTTTCCCTGGGGAAATTCGTAAAAATTCGTCAGATTACGACGAGGCCAATTCTCGATGCATTGTGACCAGCAAGCTTCCAGTAGTTATTCCAATCAAGTTTTCCCGAATTATTGGACTCGGATCAGAAATTTCACCACTTTTTACGATTTTTTAATTCTGGCGATTTTTTCTAGGAAAATCCGTAAAAACTCGTTAGATCCCGACGAGGTCAATTCTCGATGCGTTGTGATCGGCAAGCTTCCAGTAGCTATTCCGATCAAGTTTTTCCGAATTATTGGACTCGGATCAAAAATTTCACAACTTTTTACGATTTTTCGATTCTTGCGATTTTCCCTAGGGAAATCCGTAAAAACACGTCAGATCCCGACGAGGCCAATTCCCGATGCGTTGTGACCGGCAAGCTTCCAGTAGCTATTCCGATCATGTTTTCCCAAATTATTGGACTCGGATCCAAAATTTCACCCCTTTTTACGATTTTTCGATTTTGGCGATTTTTCTTAGGGGTACCCCTAGGGAAATCCGTAAAAATTCGTCAGATCCCGACGAGTCCAATTCCCGATGCGTTGTGACCAGCAAGCTTCCAGTAGCTATTCCGATCAAGTTTTCCCGAATTATTGGACTCGGATCCGAAATTTCACCACTTTTTACGATTTTTTGATTTGGCGATTTTCCCTAGGGGTACCCCTAGGGAAATCCGTAAAAATTCGTCAGATCCGGACGAGTCCAATTCCCGATGCGTTGTGACCGGCAAGCTTCCAGTAGCTATTCCGATCAAGTTTTCCCGAATTATTTGACTCGGATCCAAAATTTCAACCCTTTTTACGATTTTTCGATTCTGGCGATTTTTCCTAGGGGTACCTCTAGGGAAATCCGTAAAAATTCGTCAGATCCCGACGAGGCCAATTCCCGATGCGTTGTGACCGGCAAGCTTCCAGTAGCTATTCCGATCAAGTTTTCCCGAATTATTGGACTCGGATCCGAAATTTCACCACTTTTTACGATTTTTCGATTCTGGCGATTTTCCATAGGGGTACCCCTAGGAAAATCCGTAAAAATTAGTCAGATCCCGACGAGACCAATTCCTGATGCGTTGTGACCGGCAAGCTTCCAGTAGCCATTCCGATCAAATTTTCCCGAATTATTGGACTCGGATCCGAAATTTCACCACTTTTTACGATTTTTTGATTTTGGCGATTTTCCCTAGGGGTACCCCTAGGAAAATCCGTAAAAATTCGTAAGATCCCGACGAGGCCAATTCCCGATGCGTTGTGACCGGCAAGCTTCCATTAGCGATTCCGATCAAGTTTTTCCGAATTATTGGACTCGGATCCGAAATTTCACCCCTTTTTACGATTTTTCGATTCTGGCGATTTTCCCTAGGGGTACCCCTAGGAAAATCCGTAAAAATTCGCCAGATCCCGACGAGGCCAATTCCCGATGCGTTGTGACCGGCAAGCTTCCAGTAGCTATTCCGATCAAGTTTTCCCGAATTATTGGACTCGGATCCGAAATTTCACCACTTTTTACGATTTTTCGATTCTGGCAATTTTCCCTAGGGGTACCCCTAGGGAAATCCGTAAAAATTCGTCAGATCCCGACGAGGCCAATTCCCGATGTGTTGTGACCGGCAAGCTTCCAGTAGCTATTCCGATCAAGTTTTCCCGAATTATTTGACTCGGATCCGAAATTTCACCACTTTTTACGATTTTTCGATTATGGCGATTTTCCCTAGGGGTACCCCTAGGGAAATCCGTAAAAATTCGTCAGATCCCGACGAGGCCAATTCCCGATGCGTTGTGACCGACAAGCTTCCAGTAGCTATTCCGATCAAGTTTTCCCGAATTATTGGACTCGGATCCGAAATTTCACCACTTTTTACGATTTTTCGATTCTGGCGATTTTCCCTAGGGGTAACCCTAGGAAAATTCGTAAAAATTCGTCAGATCCCGACGAGGCCAATTCACGATGCGTTGTGACCGGCAAGCTTCCAGTAGATATTCCGATCAAGTTTTCCCGAATTATTGGACTCGGATCCGAAATTTCTCCCCTCTTTACGATATTTCGATTATGGCGATTTTCCCTAGGGGTACCCCTAGGGAAATCCGTAAAAATTCGTCAGATCCCGACGAGGCCAATTCCCGATACGTTGTGACCGGCAAGCTTCCAGTAGCTATTCCGATCAAGTTTTCCCGAATTATTGGACTCGGATCCGAAATTTCACCCTTTTTTACGATTTTTCGATTCTGGCGATTTTTCCTAGGGGTACCCCTAGGGAAATCCGTAAAAATTCGTCAGATCCCGACGAGGCCAATTCCCGATTCGTTGTGACCGGCAAGCTTCCAGTAGCTATTCCGATCAAGTTCTCCCGAATTATTGGACTCGGATCCAAAATTTCACCACTTTTTACGATTTTTCGATTCTGGCGATTTTCCCTAGGGGTACCCCTAGGGAGATCCGTAAAAATCCCGACGAGGCCAATTCCCGATGCGTTGTGACCGGCAAGCTTCCAGTAGCTATTCCGATCAAGTTCTCCCGAATTATTGGACTCGGATCCAAAATTTCACCACTTTTTACGATTTTTCGATTCTGGCGATTTTCCCTAGGGGTACCCCTAGTGAAATCCGTAAAAATTCGTCAGATCCCGACGAGGTCAATTCCCGATGCGTTGTTACCGGCAAGCTTCCAGTAGCTATTCCGATCAAGTTCTCCCGAATTATTGGACTCGGATCCAAAATTTCACCACTTTTTACGATTTTTCGATTCTGGCGATTTTCCCTAGGGGTACCCCTAGGGAAATCCGTAAAAATCCCGACGAGGCCAATTCCCGATGCGTTGTGACCGGCAAGCTTCCAGTAGCTATTCCGATCTAGTTCTCCCGAATTATTGGACTCGGATCAAAATTTCACCACTTTTTACGATTTTTCGATTCTGGCGTTTTTCCCTAGGGGTACCCCTAGGGAAATCCGTAAAAATTCCGACGAGGCCAATTCCCGATGCGTTGTGACCGGCAAGCTTCCAGTAGCTATTCCGATCAAGTTCTCCCGAATTATTGGACTCGGATCCGAAATTTCACCACTTTTTACGATTTTTCGATTCTGGCGATTTTCCCTAGGGGTACCCCTAGGGAAATCCGTAAAAATTCGTCAGATCCCGACGAGGCCAATTCCCGATGCATTGTGACCGGCAAGCTTCCAGTAGCTATTCCGATCAAGTTCTCCCGAATTATTGGACTCGGATCCGAAATTTCACCACTTTTTACGATTTTTCGATTCTGGAGATTTTCCCTAGGGGTACCCCCTAGGAAAATCCGTAAAAATTCGTCAGATCCCGACGAGGCCAATTCCCGATGCGTTGTGACCGGTAAGCTTCCAGTAACTATTCCGATCAAGTTTTCCCGAATTATTGGACTCGGATCCGAAATTTCACCACTTTTTACGATTTTTCGATTCTGGCGATTTTCCCTAGGGGTACCCCTAGGGAAATCCGTAAAAATTCGTCAGATCCCGACGAGACCAATTCCCGATGCGTTGTTACCGGCAAGCTTCCAGTAGATATTCCGATCAGGTTCTCCCGAATTATTGGACTCGGATCCAAAATTTCACCACTTTTTACGATTTTTCGATTCTGGCGATTTTTCCTAGGGGTACCCCTAGGGAAATCCGTAAAAATCCCGACGAGACCAATTCCCGATGCGTTGTGACCGGCAAGCTTCCAGTAGCTATTCCGATCTAGTTCTCCCGAATTATTGGACTCGGATCAAAATTTCACCACTTTTTACTATTTTTCGATTCTGGCGTTTTTCCCTAGGGGTACCCCTAGGGAAATCCGTAAAAATCCCGACGAGGCCAATTCCCGATGCGTTGTGACCGGCAAGCTTCCAGTAGCTATTCCGATCAAGTTCTCCCGAATTATTGGACTCGGATCCAAAATTTCACCACTTTTTACGATTTTTCGATTCTGGCGATTTTCCCTAGGGGTACCCCTAGTGAAATCCGTAAAAATTCGTCAGATCCCGACGAGGCCAATTCCCGATGCGTTGTTACCGGCAAGCTTCCAGTAGCTATTCCGATCAAGTTCTCCCGAATTATTGGACTCGGATCCAAAATTTCACCACTTTTTACGATTTTTCGATTCTGGCGATTTTCCCTAGGGGTACCCCTAGGGAAATCCGTAAAAATCCCGACGAGGCCAATTCCCGATGCGTTGTGACCGGCAAGCTTCCAGTAGCTATTCCGATCTATTTCTCCCGAATTATTGGACTCGGATCAAAATTTCACCACTTTTTACTATTTTTCGATTCTGGCGTTTTTCCCTAGGGGTACCCCTAGGGAAATCCGTAAAAATCCCGACGAGGCCAATTCCCGATGCGTTGTGACCGGCAAGCTTCCAGTAGCTATTCCGATCAAGTTTTCCCGAATTATTGGACTCGGATCCGAAATTTCATCCCTTTTTACGATTTTTCGATTCTGGCGATTTTCCCTAGGGGTACCCCTAGGGAAATCCGTAAAAATTCGTCAGATCCCGACGAGGCCAATTCCCGATGCGTTGTGACCGGCAAGCTTCCAGTAGCTATTCCGATCAAGTTTTCCCGAATTATTGGACTCGGATCCGAAATTTCACCCCTTTTTACGATTTTTCGATTCTGGCGATTTTCCCTAGGGGTACCCCTAGGGAAATCCGTAAAAATTCGTCAGATCCCGACGAGGCCAATTCCCGATTCGTTGTGACCGGCAAGCTTCCAGTAGCTATTCCGATCAAGTTTTCCCGAATTATTGGACTTGGATCCGAAATTTCACCACTTTTTACGATTTTTCGATTCTGGCGATTTTTCCTAGGGGTACCCCTAGGGAAATCCGTAAAAATTCGTCAGATCCCGACGAGGCCAATTCCCGATGCGTTGTTACCGGCAAGCTTCCAGTAGCTATTCCGATCAAGTTCTCCCGAATTATTGGACTCGGATCCAAAATTTCACCACTTTTTACGATTTTTCGATTATGGCGATTTTTCCTAGGGGTACCCCTAGGGAAATCCGTAAAAATCCCGACGAGGCCAATTT
The DNA here is from genome assembly GCA_947683425.1 of Excoecaria cochinchinensis. Classification (NCBI taxonomy): domain Eukaryota; kingdom Viridiplantae; phylum Streptophyta; class Magnoliopsida; order Malpighiales; family Euphorbiaceae; genus Excoecaria; species Excoecaria cochinchinensis. Next base: position 40,617 of record CANTUQ010000304.1, read on the forward strand.
CCGATGCGTTGTGACCGGCAAGCTTCCAGTAGCTATTCCGATCTAGTTCTCCCGAATTATTGGACTCGGATCAAAATTTCACCACTTTTTACTATTTTTCGATTCTGGCGTTTTTCCTTAGGGGTACCCCAAGGGAAATCCGTAAAAATTCGTCAGATCCCGACGAGGCCAATTCCCGATGCGTTGTGACCGGCAAGCTTCCAGTAGCTATTCCAATCAAGTTCTCCCGAATTATTGGACTCGGATCCAAAATTTCACCACTTTTTACGATTTTTCGATTCTGGTGATTTTCCCTAGGGGTACCCCTAGGGAAATCCGTAAAAATCCCGACGAGGCCAATTCCCGATGCGTTGTGACCGGCAAGCTTCCAGTAGCTATTCCGATCTAGTTCTCCCGAATTATTGGACTCGGATCAAAATTTCACCACTTTTTATGATTTTTCGATTATGGCATTTTTCCCTAGGGGTACCCCTAGGGAAATCCGTAAAAATTCGTCAGATCCCGACGAGGCCAATTCCCGATGCGTTGTGACCGGCAAGCTTCCAGTAGCTATTCCTATCAAGTTCTCCCGAATTATTTGACTCGGATCCAAAATTTCACCACTTTTTACGATTTTTCGATTCTGGCGATTTTCCCTAGGGGTACCCCTAGGGAAATCCGTAAAAATCCCGATTAGGCCAATTCCCGATGCGTTGTGACCGGCAAGCTTCCAGTAGCTATTCCGATCAAGTTCTCCCGAATTATTGGACTCGGATCCAAAATTTCACCACTTTTTACGATTTTTCGATTCTGGCGATTTTCCCTAGGGGTACCCCTAGGGAAATCCGTAAAAATCCCGACGAGGCCAATTCCCGATGCGTTGTGACCGGCAAGCTTCCAGTAGCTATTCCGATCAAGTTCTCCCGAATTATTGGACTCGGATCCAAAATTTCACCACTTTTTACGATTTTTCGATTCTGGCGATTTTCCCTAGGGGTACCCCTAGTGAATTCCGTAAAAATTTGTCAAATACCGACGAGGCCAATTCCCGATGCGTTGTTAATGGCAAGCTTCCATTAGCTATTCCGATCAAGTTCTCCCGAATTACTGGACTCGGATCCAAAATTTCACCACTTTTTACGATTTTTCGATTCTGGCGATTTTCCCTAGGGGTACCCCTAGTGAAATCCGTAAAAATTCGTCAGATCCCGACGAGGCCAATTCCCGATGCGTTGTTACCGGCAAGCTTCCAGTAGCTATTCCGATCAAGTTCTCCCGAATTATTGGACTCGGATCAAAAATTTCACCACTTTTTACGATTTTTCGATTCTGCCGATTTTCCCTAGGGGTACCCCTAGGGAAATCCGTAAAAATCCCGACGAGGCCAATTCCCGATGCGTTGTGACCGGCAAGCTTCCAGTAGCTATTCCGATCTAGTTCTCCCGAAGTATTGGACTCGGATCAAAATTTCACCACTTTTTACGATTTTTCGATTCTGGTGAGTTTCCCTAGGGGTACCCCTAGGGAAATCCGTAAAAATCCCGACGAGGCCAATTCCCGATGCGTTGTGATCGGCAAGCTTCCAGTAGCTATTCTGATCTAGTTCTCCCGAATTATTAGACTCGGATCAAAATTTCACCACTTTTTATGATTTTTCGATTCTGGCGTTTTTCCCTAGGGGTACCCCTAGGGAAATCCGTAAAAATTCGTCAGATCCCGACGAGGCCAATTCCCGATGCGTTGTGACCGGCAAGCTTCCAGTAGTTATTCCTATCAAGTTCTCCGAATTATGGGACTCGGATCAAAAATTTCACCACTTTTTACGATTTTTCGATTCTGGCGATTTTCCCTAGGGGTACCCCTAGGGAAATCCGTAAAAATCCCGATAAGGCCAATTCCCGATGCGTTGTGACCGGCAAGCTTCCAGTAGCTATTCCGATCAAGTTCTCCCGAATTATTAGACTCGGATCCAAAATTTCACCACTTTTTACGATTTTTCGATTCTGGCGATTTTCCCTAGGGGTACCCCTAGGGAAATCCGTAAAAATTCGTCAGATCCCGACGAGGCCAATTCCCGATGCGTTGTGACCGGCAAGCTTCCAGTAGCTATTCCGATCAAGTTCTCTCGAATTATTGGACTCAGATCCCAAATTTCACCACTTTTTACGATTTTTCGATTCTGGCGATTTTCCCTAGGGGTACCCCTAGGAAAATCCGTAAAAAATCCCGATGAGGCCAATTCCCGATGCGTTGTGCCCGGCAAGCTTCCAGTAGCTATTCCGATCAAGTTCTCCCGAATTATTGGACTCGGATCCAAAATTTCACCACTTTTTACGATTTTTCGATTCTGGCGATTTTCCCTAGGGGTACCCCTAGGGAAATCCGTGAAAATCCCGACGAGGCCAATTCCCGATGCTTTGTAACCGGCAAGCTTCTAGTAGCTATTCCGATCAAGTTCTCCCGAATTATTGGACTCGGATCTAAAATTTCACCACTTTTTACGATTTTTCGATTCTGCCGATTTTCCCTAGGGGTACCCCTAGGGAAATCCGTAAAAATTCGTTAGATCCCGACGAGGCCAATTCCCGATGCGTTGTGACCGGTAAGCTTCCAGTAGATATTCCGATCAAGTTCTCCCGAATTATTGGACTCGGATCCAAAATTTCACCACTTTTTACGATTTTTCGATTCTGGCGATTGTCCCTAGGGGTACCCCTAGGGAAATCCGTAAAAATCCCGACGAGGCCAATTCCCGATGCGTTGTGACCGGCAAGCTTCCAGTAGCTATTCCGATCAAGTTCTCCCGAATTATTGGACTCGGATCCAAAATTTCACCACTTTTTACGATTTTTCGATTCTGGCGATTTTCCCTAGGGGTACCCCTAGGGAAATCCGTAAAAATCCCGTCGAGGCCAATTCCCGATGCGTTGTGACCGGCAAGCTTCCAGTAACTATTCCGATCAAGTTCTCCCGAATTATTGGACTCGGATCCAAAATTTCACCACTTTTTACGATTTTTCGATTCTGGCGATTTTCCCTAGTGGTACCCCTAGGGAAATCCGTAAAAATTCGTCAGATCCCGACGAGGCCAATTCCCGAAGCGTTGTGACCGGCAAGCTTTCAGTAGCTATTCCGATCAAGTTCTCCCAAATTATTCGACTCGGATCCAAAATTTCACCACTTTTTACGATTTTTCGATTCTGGCGATTTTACCTAGGGGTACCCCTAAGGAAATCCGTAAAAATTCGTCAGATCCCGACGAGTCCAATTCCCGATGCGTTGTGACCGGCAAGCTTCCAGTAGCTATTCCAATCAAGTTCTCCCGAATTATTTTACTCGGATCAAAAATTTCACCACTTTTTACCATTTTTCGATTCTGGCGATTTTCCCTAGGGGTAACCCAAGGGAAATTCGTAAAAATCCCGACGAGACCAATTCCCGATGCGTTTTGACCGGCAAGCTTCCAGTAGCTATTCTGATCAAGTTCTTCCGAATTATTGGACTCGGATCCAAAATTTCACCACTTTTTACGATTTTTCGATTCTGGCGATTTTCCCTAGGGGTACCCCTAGGGAAATCCGTAAAAATCCCGACGAGGCCAATTCCCGATGCGTTGTGACCGGCAAGCTTCCAGTAGCTATTCCGATCAAGTTCTCCCAAATTATTGGACTCGGATCCAAAATTTTACCACTTTTTACGATTTTTCGATTCTGGCGATTTTCCCTAGGGGTACCCCTAGGGAAATCCGTAAAAATCCCGACGAGGCCAATTCCCAATGCGTTGTGACCGACAAGCTTCCAGTAGCTATTCCGATCAAGTTCTCCCGAATTATTGGACTCGTATCCAAAATTTCACCACTTTTTACGATTATTCGATTCTGGCGATTTTCCCTAGGGGTACCCCTAGTGAAATCCGCAAAATTCGTCAGATCCCGACGAGGCCAATTCCCGATGCGTTGTGACCGGCAAGCTTCCAGTAGCTATTCCAATCAAGTTCTCCCGAATTATTGGACTCGGATCCAAAATTTCACCACTTCTTACGATTTTTCGATTCTGGCGATTTTCCCTAGGGATACCCCAAGGGAAATCCGTAAAAATCCCGACGAGTCAAATTCCCGTTGCGTTGTGACCGGCAAGATTCAAGTAGCTATTCCGATCAAGTTCTCCCGAATTATTGGACTCGGATCCAAAATTTCACCACTTTTTACGATTTTTCGATTCTGGCGATTTTCCCTAGGGGTACCCCTAGTGAAATCCGTAAAAATTCGTCAGTTCCCGACGAGGCCAATTCCCGATGCGTTGTTACCGGCAAGCTTCCAGTACCTATTCCGATCAAGTTCTCCCGAATTATTGGACTCGGATCCAAAATTTCACCACTTTTTACGATTTTTCGATTCTGGCGATTTTCCCTAGGGGTACCCCTAGGGAAATCCGTAAAAATCCCGACGAGGCCAATTCCCGATGCGTTGTGACCGGCAAGCTTCCAGTAGCTATTCCGATCTAGTTCTCCCGAATTATTGGACTCGGATCAAAATTTCACCACTTTTTACGATTTTTCGATTCTGTCGATTTTCCCTAGGGTAGCCCAAGGGAAATCCGTAAAAATCCCGACGAGGCCAATTCCCGATGCGTTGTGACCGGCAAGCTTCCAGTAGCTATTCCGATCAAGTTCTCCCGAATTATTGGAGTCGGATCCAAAATTTCACCACTTTTTACGATTTTTCGATTCTGGCGATTTTCCCTAGGGGTACCCCTAGTGAAATCCGTAAAAATTCGTCAGATCCCGACGAGGCCAATTCCCGATGCGTTGTGACCGGCAAGCTTCCAGTAGCTATTCCGATCAAGTTCTCCCGAATTATTGGACTCGGATCCAAAATTTCACCACTTTTTACGATTTTTCGATTCTGGCGATTTTCCCTAGGAATACCCCTAGGCAAATCCGTAAAAATTTGTCATATCCCGACGAGGCCAATTCCCGATGCGTTGTGACCGGCAAGCTTCCAGTAGTTATTCTGATCAAGTTCTCCCGAATTATTGGACTCGGACCCAAAATTTCACCACTTTTTACGATTTTTCGATTCTGGCGATTTTCCCTAGGGGTACCCCTAGGGAAATCCATGAAAATCCCGACGATGCCAATTCCCGATGCTTTGTGACCGGCAAGCTTCCAGTAGCTATTCCGATCAAGTTCTCCCGAATTATTGGACTCGGATCCAAAATTTCACCACTTTTTACGATTTTTCGATTCTGGCGATTTTCCCTAGGGGTACCCCTATGGAAATCCGTAAAAATTCGTCAGATCCCGACGAGGCCAATTCCCGATGCGTTGTGACCGGCAAGCTTCCAGTAGCTATTCCGATCAAGTTCTCTCGAATTATTGGTGTCAGATCCAAAATTTCACCACTTTTTACGATTTTTCGATTCTGGCGATTTTCCCTAGGGGTACCCCTAGGAAAATCCGTAAAAATCCCGATGAGGCCAATTCCCGATGCGTTGTGATCGGCAAGCTTCCAGTAGCTATTCCGATCAAGTTCTCCTGAATTATTGGACTCGGATCCAAAATTTCACCACTTTTTATGATTTTTCGATTCTGGTGATTTTTCCTAGGGGTACCCCTAGGGAAATCCGTGAAAATCCCGACGAGGCCAATTCCCGATGCTTTGTGACCGGCAAGCTTCCAGTAGCTATTCCGATCAAGTTCTCTCGAATTATTGGACTCGGATCCAAAATTTCACCACTTTTTACGATTTTTCGATTCTGGCGATTTTCCCTAGGGGTACCCGTAGGGAAATCCGTAAAAATTCGTCAGATCCCGACGAGGCCAATTCCCGATGCGTTGTGACCGGCAAACTTCCAGTAGCTATTCCGATCAAGTTCTCCCGAATTATTGGACTCGGACTCAAAATTTCACCACTTTTTACGATTTTTCGATTCTGGCGATTTTCCCTAGGGGTACCCCTAAGGAAATCCGTAAAAATCCCGACGAGGCCAATTCCCGATGCGTTGTGACCGGCAAGCTTCCAGTAGCTATTCCGATCAAGTTCTCCCGAATTATTGGACTCGGATCCAAAATTTCACCATTTTTTATGATTTTTCGATTCTGGCGATTTTCCCTAGGGGTACCCCTAGGAAAATCCGTAAAAATTCGTCAGATCCCGACGAGGCCAATTCCCGATGCGTTGTGACCGGCAAGCTTTCTGTAGCTATTCCGATCAAGTTCTCCCAAATTATTGGACTCGGATCCAAAATTTCATCACTTTTTACGATTTTTCGATTCTTGCGATTTTCCTAGGGGCACCCCTAGGGAAATCCGTAAAAATCCCGACGAGGCCAATTCCCGATGCGTTGTGACCGGCAAGCTTCCAGTAGCTATTCCGATCAAGTTCTCCCGAATTATTGTACTCGGATCCAAAATTTCACCACTTTTTACGATTTTTCGATTCTGGCGATTTTCCCTAGGGGTACCCCTAGGGAAATCCGTAAAAATTTGTCAGATCCCGACGAGGCCAATTCCCAATGCGTTGTGACCGGCAAGCTTCCAGTAGCTATTCCGATCAAGTTCTCCCGAACTATTGGACTCAGACCCAAAATTTCACCACTTTTTATGATTTTTCGATTCTGGCGATATTCCCTAGGGGTACCCCTAGGGAAATCCGTAAAAATTCGTCAGATCCCGACGAGGCCAATTCCCGATGCGTTGTAACCGGCAAGCTTTCAGTAGCTATTCCGATCAAGTTCTCCCGAATTATTGGACTCAGATCCAAAATTTCATCACTTTTTACGATTTTTCGATTCTGGCGATTTTCCCTAGGGGTACACCTAGGGAAATCCGTAAAAATTCCGACGAGTCCAATTCCCGATGCGTTGTGACCGGCAAGCTTCCAGTAGCTATTCCGATCAAGTTCTCCCGAATTATTGTACTCGGATCCAAAATTTAACCACTTTTTATGATTTTTCGATTCTGGGGATTTTCCCTAGGGGTACCCCTAGGGAAATCCGTAAAAATTCGTCAGATTCCGACGAGGCCAATTCCGATGCGTTGTGACCGACAAGCTTCCAGTAGCTATTCCGATCAAGTTCTCCCGAATTATTGGACTCGCACCCAAAATTTCACCACTTCTTACGAATTTTCTATTCTGGCGATTTTCCCTAGGGTTACCCCTAGGGAAATCCGTAAAAATCCCGACGAGGCCAATTCCCGATGCGTTGTGACCGGCAAGCTTCCAGTAGCTATTCCGATCAAGTTCTCCCGAATTATTGTACTCGGATCCAAAATTTCACCACTTTTTACGATTTTTCGATTCTGGCGATTTTCCCTAGGGGTACCCATAGGAAAATCCGTAAAAATTCTTCAGATCCCGACGAGGCCAATTCCCGATGCGTTGTTACCGGCAAGCTTCCAGTAGCTATTCCGATCAAGTTCTCCCGAATTATTGGACTCTGACCCAAAATTTCACCACTTTTTACGATTTTTCGATTCTGGCGATTTTCCCTAGGGGTACCCCTAGGAAAATCCGTAAAAATCCCGACGAGACCAATTCCCGATGCGTTGTGACCGGCAAGCTTCCAGTAGCTATTCCGATCAAGTTCTCCCGAATTATTGGACTCGGATCCAAAACTTCATCACTTTTTACGATTTTTCGATTCTGGCGATTTTCCCTAGGTGTACCCCTAGGGAAATCAGTAAAAATCCCGACGAGGCCAATTCCCGATGCGTTGTGACCGGCAAGCTTCCAGTAGCTATTCCGATCAAGTTCTCCCGAATTATTGGACTCGGACCCAAAATTTCACCACATTTTATGATTTTTCGTTTCTGGCGATTTTTCCTAGGGGTACCCCTAGGGAAATCCGTAAAAATCCCGACGAGGCCAATTCCCGATGCGTTGCGACCGGCAAGCTTCCAGTAGCAATTCCGATCAAGTTCTCCCGAATTATTGGACTCGGATCCAAAATTTCACCACTTTTTACGATTTTTCGATTCTGGCGATTTTTCCTAGGGGTATCCCTAGGGAAATTCGTAAAAATTCTTCAGATCCCGACGAGGACAATTCCCGATGCGTTGTGACCGGCAAGCTTCCAGTAGCTATTCCGATCAAGTTCTCCCGAATTATTGGACTCGGATCCAAAATTTCACCACTTTTTACGATTTTTCGATTCTGGCGATTTTCCCTAGGGGTACCCCTAGGGAAATCCGTAAAAATCCCGACGAGGCCAATTAACGATGCGTTGTGACCGGCAAGCTTCCAGTAGCTATTCCGATCAAGTTCTCCCGAATTATTGCACTCGGATCCAAAATTTCACCACTTTTTACGATTTTTTCATTCTGGCGATTTTCCCTAGGGGTACCCCTAGGGAAATCCGTAAAAATTTGTCAGATCATGACGAGGCCAATTCCCGATGCGTTGTGACCGGCAAGCTTCCAGTAGCTATTCCGTTCAAGTTCTCCTGAATTATTGTACTCGGATCCAAAATTTCACCACTTTTTACGATTTTTCGATTCTGGCGATTTTCCCTAGGGGTACCCCTTGCGAAATCCGTAAAAATTCGTCAGATCCCGACGAGGCCAATTCCCGATGCGTTGTGACCGGCAAGCTTCCAGTAGCTATTCCGATCAAGTTCTCCCGAATTATTGGACTCGGATCCAAAATTTCACCACTTTTTACGATTTTTCGATTCTGGCGATTTTCCCTAGGGGTACCCCTAGGGAAATCCGTAAAAATTCGTCAGATCCCGACGAGGCCAATTCCCGATGCGTTGTGACCGGCAAGCTTCCAGTAGCTATTCCGATCAAGTTCTCCCGAATTATTGGACTCGGATCCAAAATTTCACCACTTTTTACGATTTTTCGATTCTGGCGATTTTCCCTAGGAATACCCCTAGGCAAATCCGTAAAAATTTGTCATATCTCGACGAGGCCAATTCCCGATGCGTTGTGACCGGCAAGCTTCCAGTAGTTATTCTGATCAAGTTCTCCCGAATTATTGGACTCGGACCCAAAATTTCACCACTTTTTACGATTTTTCGATTCTGGCGATTTTCCCTAGGGGTACCCCTAGGGAAATCCGTAAAAATCCCGACGAGGCCAATTCCCGATGTGTTGTGACCGGCAAGCTTCCAGTAGCTATTCCGATCAAGTTCTCCCGAATTATTGGACTCGGATCCAAAATTTCACCACTTTTTACGATTTTTCGACTCTGGCGATTTTCCCTAGGGGTACCCCTAGGGAAATCCGTAAAAATCCCGTCGAGGCCAATTCCCGATGTGTTGTGACCGGCAAGCTTCCAGTAGCTATTCCGATCAAGTTCTCCCGAATTACTCGACTCGGATCCAAAATTTCACCACTTTTTACGATTTTTCGATTCTGGCGATTTTTTCTAGGGGTACCCCTAGCGAAATCCGTAAAAATTCGTCAGATCCCAACGAGGCAAATTCCCGATGCGTTGTGACCGGCAAGCTTCCAGTAGCTATTCCGATCAAGTTCTCCCGAATTATTGGACTCGGATCCAAAATTTCACCACTTTTTACGATTTTTCGATTCTGGCGATTTTCCCTAGGGGTACCCCTAGGGAAATCCGTAAAAATTCGTCAGATCCCGACGAGGCCAATTCCCGATGCGTTGTGACCGGCAAGCTTCCAGTAGCTATTCCGATCAAGTTCTCCCGAATTATTGGACTCGGATCCAAAATTTAACAACTTTCTACGATTTTTCGATTCTGGCGATTTTCCCTAGGGGTACCCCTAGGAAAATCCGTAAAAATTCGTCAGATCTTGACGAGGTCAATTCCCGATGCGTTGTGACCGGCAAGCTTCCAGTAGCTTTTCCGATCAAGTTCTCCCGAATTATTGGACTCGGATCCAAAATTTCATCACTTTTTACGATTTTTCGATTCTGGCGATTTTCCCTAGGGCTACCCCTAGGGAAATCCGCAAAAATCCCGACGAGGCCAATTCCCGATGCGTTGTGACCAGCAAGCTTCCAGTAGCTATTCCGATCAAGTTCTCCCGAATTATTGGACTCGGATCCAAAATTTCACCACTTTTTACGATTTTTCGATTCTGGCGATTTTCCCTAGGGGTACCCCTAGGGAAATCCGTAAAAATTCGTCAGATCCCGACGAGGCCAATTCCCGATGCGTTGTGACCGGCAAGCTTCCAGTAGCTATTCCGATCAAGTTCTCCCGAATTATTGGACTCGGATCCAAAATTTAACAACTTTCTACGATTTTTCGATTCTGGCGATTTTCCCTAGGGGTACCCCTAGGAAAATCCGTAAAAATTCGTCAGATCTTGACGAGGTCAATTCCCGATGCGTTGTGACCGGCAAGCTTCCAGTAGCTATTCCGATCAAGTTCTCCCGAATTATTGGACTCGGATCCAAAATTTCATCACTTTTTACGATTTTTCGATTCTGGCGATTTTCCCTAGGGCTACCCCTAGGGAAATCCGCAAAAATCCCGACGAGGCCAATTCCCGATGCGTTGTGACCAGCAAGCTTCCAGTAGCTATTCCGATCAAGTTCTCCCGAATTATTGGACTCGGATCCAAAATTTCACCACTTTTTACGATTTTTCGATTCTGGCGATTTTCCCTAGGGGTACCCCTAGGGAAATCCGTAAAAATTCGTCAGATCCCGACGAGGCCAATTCCCGATGCGTTGTGACCGGCAAGCTTCCAGTAGCTATTCCGATCAAGTTCTCCCGAATTATTGGACTCGGATCCAAAATTTCACCACTTTTTACGATTTTTCGATTCTGGCGATTTTCCCTAGGAATACCCCTAGGCAAATCCGTAAAAATTTGTCATATCCCGACGAGGCCAATTCCCGATGCGTTGTGACCGGCAAGCTTCCAGTAGCTATTCCGATCAAGTTCTCCCGAATTATTGGACTCGTACCCAAAATTTCACCACTTTTTACGATTTTTCGATTCTGGCGATTTTCCCTAGGGGTACCCCTAGGGAAATCCGTAAAAATCCCGACGAGGCCAATTCCCGATGTGTTGTGACCGGCAAGCTTCCAGTAGCTATTCCGATCAAGTTCTCCCGAATTATTGGACTCGGATCCAAAATTTCACCACTTTTTACGATTTTTCGATTCTGGCGATTTTCCCTAGGGGTACCCCTCAGGAAATCCGTAAAAATCCCGTCGAGGCCAATTCCCGATGCGTTGTGACCGGCAAGCTTCCAGTAGCTATTCCGATCAAGTTCTCCCGAATTACTCGACTCGGATCCAAAATTTCACCACTTTTTACGATTTTTCGATTCTGGCGATTTTTCCTAGGGGTACCCCTAGCGAAATCCGTAAAAATTCATCAGATCCCAACGAGGCAAATTCCCGATGCGTTGTGACCGGCAAGCTTCCAGTAGCTATTCCGATCAAGTTCTCCCGAATTATTGGACTCGGATCCAAAATTTCACCATTTTTTACGATTTTTCGATTCTGGCGATTTTCCCTAGGGGTACCCCTAGGGAAATCCGTAAAAATTCGTCAGATCCCGACGAGGCCAATTCCCGATGCGTTGTGACCGGCAAGCTTCCAGTAGCTATTCCGATCAAGTTCTCCCGAATTATTGGACTCGGATCCAAAATTTAACAACTTTCTACGATTTTTCGATTCTGGCGATTTTCCCTAGGGGTACCCCTAGAAAAATCCGTAAAAATTCGTCAGATCTTGACGAGGTCAATTCCCGATGCGTTGTGACCGGCAAGCTTCCAGTAGCTTTTCCGATCAAGTTCTCCCGAATTATTGGAATCGGATCAAAAATTTCACCACTTTTTATGATTTTTTGATTCTGGCGATTTTCCCTAGGTGTACCCCTAGGAAAATCCGTAAAAATCCCGACGAGGCCAATTCCCGATGCGTTGTGACCGGCAAGCTTCCAGTAGCTATTCCGATCAAGTTCTCCCGAATTATTGGACTCGGATCCAAAATTTCACCACTTTTTACGATTTTTCGATTCTGGCGATTTTCCCTAGGGTTACCCCTAGGGAAATCCGTAAAAATTCCGACGAGGCCAATTCCCGATGCGTTGTGACCGGAAAGCTTCCAGTATCTATTCCGATCAAGTTCTCTCGAATTATTGGACTCGGATCCAAAATTTCACCACTTTTTACGATTTTTCGATTCTGGCGATTTTCCCTAGGGGTACCCCTAGTGAAATCCGTAAAAATTCGTCAGATCCCGACGAGGCCAATTCCCGATGCGTTGTGACCGGCAAGCTTCCAGTAGCTATTCCGATCAAGTTCTCCCGAATTATTGGACTCGGATCCAAAATTTCACCACTTTTTACGATTTTTCGATTCTGGCGATTTTCCCTAGGGGTACCCCTAGTGAAATCCGTAAAAATTCGTCAGATCCCGACGAGGCCAATTCCCGATGCGTTGTGACCGGCAAGCTTCCAGTAGCTATTCCGATCAAGTTCTCCCGAATTATTGGACTCGGATCTAAAATTTCACCACTTTTTACGATTTTTCGATTCTGGCGATTTTCCCTAGGGGTACCCCTAGTGAAATCCGTAAAAATTCGTCAGATCCCGACGAGGCCAATTCCCGATGCGTTGTGACCGGCAAGCTTCCAGTAGCTATTCCGATCAAGTTCTCCCGAATTATTGGACTCGGATCTAAAATTTCACCACTTTTTACGATTTTTCGATTCTGGCGATTTTCCCTAGGGGTACCCCTAGTGAAATCCGTAAAAATTCGTCAGATCCCGACTAGGCCAATTCCCGATGCGTTGTGACCGGCAAGCTTGCAGTAGCTATTCCGATCAAGTTCTCCCGAATTATTGGACTCGGATCTAAAATTTCACCACTTTTTACGATTTTTCGATTCTGGCGATTTTCCCTAGGGGTACCCCTAGTGAAATCCGTAAAAATTCGTCAGATCCCGACGAGGCCAATTCCCGATGCGTTGTGACCGGCAAGCTTCCAGTAGCTATTCCGATCAAGTTCTCCCGAATTATTGGACTCGGATCTAAAATTTCACCACTTTTTACGATTTTTCGATTCTGGCGATTTTCCCTAGGGGTACCCCTAGTGAAATCCGTAAAAATTCGTCAGATCCCGATGAGGCCAATTCCCGATGCGTTGTGACCGGCAAGCTTCCAGTAGCTATTCCGATCAAGTTCTCCCGAATTATTGGACTCGGATAAAAAATTTCACCACTTTTTATGATTTTTCGATTCTGGCGATTTTCCATAATGGTACCCCTAGGGAAATCCGTAAAAATCCCGATGAGGCCAATTCCCGATGCGTTGTGACCGGCAAGCTTCCAGTAGCTATTCCGATCAAGTTCTCCCGAATTATTGGACTCGGATCAAAAATTTAACCACTTTTTACGATTTTTCGATTCTGGCGATTTTCCCTAGGGGTACCCCTAGGGAAATCCGTAAAAATCCCGACGAGGCCAATTCCCGATGCGTTGTGACCGGCAAGCTTCCAGTAGCTATTCCGATCAAGTTGTCCCGAATTATTGGACTCGGATCCAAAATTTCACCACTTTTTACGATTTTTCGATTCTGGCGATTTTCCCTAGGGGTACCCCTAGTGAAATCCGTAAAAATTCGTTAGATCCAGACGAGGCCAATTCCCGATGCGTTGTGACCGGCAAGCTTCCAGTAGCTATTCCGATCAAGTTCTCCCGAAATATTGGACTCGGATCCAAAATTTCACCACTTTTTACGATTTTTCGATTCTGGCGATTTTCCCTAGGGGTACCCCTAGTGAAATCCGTAAAAATTCGTCAGATCCCGACGAGGCCAATTCCCGATGCGTTGTGACCGGCAAGCTTCCAGTAGCTATTCCGATCAAGTTCTCCCGAATTATTGGACTCGGATCCAAAATTTCACCACTTTTTATGATTTTTCGATTCTGGCGATTTTCCTTAGGTGTACCCCTAGGGAAATCCGTAAAAATTCCGACGAGGCCAATTCCCGATGCGTTGTGACCGGCAAGCTTCCAGTAGCAATTCCGATCAAGTTCTCCCGAATTATTGGACTCGGATCCAAAATTTCACCACTTTTTACGATTTTTCGATTCTGGCGATTTTCCCTGGGGGTACCCCTAGTGAAATCCGTAAAAATTCGTTAGATCCAGACGAGGCCAATTCCCGATGCGTTGTGACCGGCAAGCTTCCAGTAGCTATTCCGATCAAGTTCTCCCGAATTATTAGACTCGGATCCAAAATTTCACCACTTTTTACGATTTTTCGATTCTGGCGATTTTCCCTAGGGGTACCCCTAGTGAAATCCGTAAAAATTTGTTAGATCCCGACGAGGCCAATTCCCGATGCGTTGTGACCGGCAAGCTTCCAGTAGCTATTCCGATCAAGTTCTCCCGAATTATTGGACTCGGATCTAAAATTTCACCACTTTTTACGATTTTTCGATTCTGGCGATTTTCCCTAGGGGTACCCCTAGGGAAATCCGTAAAAATCCCGACGAGGCCAATTCTCGATGCGTTGTGACCGGCAAGCTTCCTGTAGCTATTCCGATCAAGTTCTCCCGAATTATTGGACTCGGATCCAAAATTTCACCACTTTTTACGATTTTTCGATTCTGGCGATTTTCCCTAGGGGTACCCCTAGGGAATTCCGTAAAAATCCTGACGAGGCCAATTCCCGATGCGTTGTGACCGGCAAGCTTCCAGTAGCTATTCCGATCAAGTTCTCCCGAATTATTGGACTCGGATCTAAAATTTCACTACTTTTTACGATTTTTCGATTCTGGCGATTTTCCCTAGGGGTACCCCTAGTGAAATCCGTAAAAATTCGTCAGATTCCGACGTGGTCAATTCCCGATGCGTTGTGACCGGAAAGCTTCCAATAGCTATTCCGATCAAGTTCTCCCGAATTATTGGACTCGGATCCAAAATTTCACCACTTTTTACGATTTTTCGATTCTGGCGATTTTCCCTAGGGGTACCCCTAGGGAAATCCGTAAAAATCCCGACGAGGCCAATTCCTGATGCGTTGTGACCGGCAAGCTTCCAGTAGCTATTCCGATCAAGTTCTCCCGAATGATTGGACTCTGATCCAAAATTTCACCACTTTTTACGATTTTTCGATTCTGGCGATTTTTCCTAGGGGTACCCCTAGTGAAATCCGTAAAAATTCGTGAGATCCCGACGAGGCCAATTCCCGATGCGTTGTGACCGGCAAGCTTCAAGTAGCTATTCCGATCAAGTTCTCCCGAATTATTGGACTCGGATCCAAAATTTCACCACTTTTTACGATTTTTCGATTCTGGCGATTTTCCCTAGGGGTACCCCAAGGGAAATCCGTAAAAATCCCGACGAGGCCAATTCCCGATGCGTTGTGACCGGCAAGCTTCTAGTAGCTATTCCGATCAAGTTCTCCCGAATTATTGGACTCGGATCCAAAATTTCACCACTTTTTACGATTTTTCGATTCTGGCGATTTTCCCTAGGGGTACCCCTAGTGAAATCCGTAAAAATTCGTCAGATCCCGACGAGGCCAATTCCCGATGCGTTGTGACCGGCAAGCTTCCAGTAGCTATTCCGATTAAGTTCTCCCGAATTATTGGAATCGGATCCAAAATTTCACCACTTTTTATGATTTTTTGATTCTGGCGATTTTCCCTAGGTGTACCCCTAGGAAAATCCGTAAAAATCCCGACGAGGCCAATTCCCGATGCGTTGTGACCGGCAAGCTTCCAGTAGCTATTCCGATCAAGTTCTCCCGAATTATTGGACTCGGATCCAAAATTTCACCACTTTTTACGATTTTTCGATTCTGGCGATTTTCCCTAGGGTTACCCCTAGGGAAATCCGTAAAAATCCCGACGAGGCCAATTCCCGATGCGTTGTGACCGGCAAGCTTCCAGTAGCTATTCCGATCAAGTTCTCCCGAATTATTGGACTCGGATCCAAAATTTCACCACTTTTTACGATTTTTCGATTCTGGCGATTTTTCCTAGGGGTACCCCTAGTGAAATCCGTAAAAATTCGTCAGATCCCGACGAGGCCAATTCCCGATGCGTTGTGACCGGCAAGCTTCCAGTAGCTATTCCGATCAAGTTCTCCCGAATTATTGGACTCGGATCTAAAATTTCACCACTTTTTACGATTTTTCGATTCTGGCGATTTTCCCTAGGGGTACCCCTAGTGAAATCCGTAAAAATTCGTCAGATCCCGTCGAGGCCAATTCCCGATGCGTTGTGACCGGCAAGCTTCCAGTAGCTATTCCGATCAAGTTCTCCCGAATTATTGGACTCGGATCAAAAATTTCACCACTTTTTATGATTTTTCGATTCTGGCGATTTTCCATAATGGTACCCCTAGGGAAATCCGTAAAAATCCCGATGAGGCCAATTCCCGATGCGTTGTGACCGGCAAGCTTCCAGTAGCTATTCCGATCAAGTTCTCCCGAATTATTGGACTCGGATCCAAAATTTCACCACTTTTTACGATTTTTCGATTCTGGCGATTTTCCCTAGGGGTACCCCTAGGGAAATCCGTAAAAATCCCGACGAGGCCAATTCCCGATGCGTTGTGACCGGCAAGCTTCCAGTAGCTATTCCGATCAAGTTGTCCCGAATTATTGGACTCGGATCCAAAATTTCACCACTTTTTACGATTTTTCGATTCTGGCGATTTTCCCTAGGGGTACCCCTAGTGAAATCCGTAAAAATTCGTTAGATCCAGACGAGGCCAATTCCCGATGCGTTGTGACCGGCAAGCTTCCAGTAGCTATTCCGATCAAGTTCTCCCGAAATATTGGACTCGGATCCAAAATTTCACCACTTTTTACGATTTTTCGATTCTGGCGATTTTCCCTAGGGGTACCCCTAGTGAAATCCGTAAAAATTCGTCAGATCCCGACGAGGCCAATTCCCGATGCGTTGTGACCGGCAAGCTTCCAGTAGCTATTCCGATCAAGTTCTCCCGAATTATTGGACTCGGATCCAAAATTTCACCACTTTTTATGATTTTTCGATTCTGGCGATTTTTCTTAGGTGTACCCCTAGGGAAATCCGTAAAAATCCCGACGAGGCCAATTCCCGATGCGTTGTGACCGGCAAGCTTCCAGTAGCAATTCCGATCAAGTTCTCCCGAATTATTGGACTCGGATCCAAAATTTCACCACTTTTTACGATTTTTCGATTCTGGCGATTTTCCCTAGGGGTACCCCTAGTGAAATCCGTAAAAATTCGTTAGATCCAGACGAGGCCAATTCCCGATGCGTTGTGACCGGCAAGCTTCCAGTAGCTATTCCGATCAAGTTCTCCCGAATTATTGGACTCGGATCCAAAATTTCACCACTTTTTACGATTTTTCGATTCTGGCGATTTTCCCTAGGGGTACCCCTAGTGAAATCCGTAAAAATTCGTTAGATCCCGACGAGGCCAATTCCCGATGCGTTGTGACCGGCAAGCTTCCAGTAGCTATTCCGATCAAGTTCTCCCGAATTATTGGACTCGGATCTAAAATTTCACCACTTTTTACGATTTTTCGATTCTGGCGATTTTCCCTAGGGGTACCCCTAGGGAAATCCATAAAAATCCCGACGAGGCCAATTCTCGATGCGTTGTGACCGGCAAGCTTCCTGTAGCTATTCCGATCAAGTTCTCCCGAATTATTGGACTCGGATCCAAAATTTCACCACTTTTTACGATTTTTCGATTCTGGCGATTTTCCCTAGGGGTACCCCTAGGGAATTCCGTAAAAATCCTGACGAGGCCAATTCCCGATGCGTTGTGACCGGCAAGCTTCCAGTAGCTATTCCGATCAAGTTCTCCCGAATTATTGGACTCGGATCCAAAATTTCACTACTTTTTTACGATTTTTCGATTCTGGCGATTTTCCCTAGGGGTACCCCTAGTGAAATCCGTAAAAATTCGTCAGATTCCGACGTGGTCAATTCCCGATGCGTTGTGACCGGAAAGCTTCCAATAGCTATTCCGATCAAGTTCTCCCGAATTATTGGACTCGGATCCAAAATTTCACCACTTTTTACGATTTTTAGATTCTGGCGATTTTCCCTAGGGGTACCCCTAGGGAAATCCGTAAAAATCCCGACGAGGCCAATTCCTGATGCGTTGTGACCGGCAAGCTTCCAGTAGCTATTCCGATCAAGTTCTCCCGAATTATTGGACTCTGATCCAAAATTTCACCACTTTTTACGATTTTTCGATTCTGGCGATTTTCCCTAGGGGTACCCCTAGTGAAATCCGTAAAAATTCGTGAGATCCCGACGAGGCCAATTCCCGATGCGTTGTGACCGGCAAGCTTCAAGTAGCTATTCCGATCAAGTTCTCCCGAATTATTGGACTCGGATCCAAAATTTCACCACTTTTTACGATTTTTCGATTCTGGCGATTTTCCCTAGGGGTACCCCAAGGGAAATCCGTAAAAATCCCGACGAGGCCAATTCCCGATGCGTTGTGACCGGCAAGCTTCTAGTAGCTATTCCGATCAAGTTCTACCGAATTATTGGACTCGGATCCAAAATTTCACCACTTTTTACGATTTTTCGATTCTGGCGATTTTCCCTAGGGGTACCCCTAGTGAAATCCGTAAAAATTCGTCAGATCCCGACGAGGCCAATTCCCGATGCGTTGTGACCGGCAAGCTTCCAGTAGCTATTCCGATTAAGTTCTCCCGAATTATTGGAATCGGATCCAAAATTTCACCACTTTTATGATTTTTTGATTCTGGCGATTTTCCCTAGGTGTACCCCTAGGAAAATCCGTAAAAATCCCGACGAGGCCAATTCCCGATGCGTTGTGACCGGCAAGCTTCCAGTAGCTATTCCGATCAAGTTCTCCCGAATTATTGGACTGGGATCCAAAATTTCACCACTTTTTACGATTTTTCGATTCTGGCGATTTTCCCTAGGGTTACCCCTAGGGAAATCCGTAAAAATCCCGACGAGGCCAATTCCCGATGCGTTGTGACCGGCAAGCTTCCAGTATCTATTCCGATCAAGTTCTCTCGAATTATTGGACTCGGATCCAAAATTTCACCACTTTTTACGATTTTTCGATTCTGGCGATTTTCCCTAGGGGTATCCCTAGTGAAATCCGTAAAAATTCGTTAGATCCCGACGAGGCCAATTCCCGATGCGTTGTGACCGGCAAGCTTCCAGTAGCTATTCCGATCAAGTTCTCCCGAATTATTGGACTCGGATCCAAAATTTCACCACTTTTTACGATTTTTCGATTCTGGCGATTTTCCCTAGGGGTACCCCTAGTGAAATCCGTAAAAATTCCTCAGATCCCGACGAGGCCAATTCCCGATGCGTTGTGACCGGCAAGCTTCCAGTAGCTATTCCGATCAAGTTCTCCCGAATTATTGGACTCGGATCAAAAATTTCACCACTTTTTATGATTTTTCGATTCTGGCGATTTTCCATAATGGTACCCCTAGGGAAATCCGTAAAAATCCCGATGAGGCCAATTCCCGATGCGTTGTGACCGGCAAGCTTCCAGTAGCTATTCCGATCAAGTTCTCCCGAATTATTGGACTCGGATCCAAAATTTCACCACTTTTTACGATTTTTCGATTCTGGCGATTTTCCCTAGGGGTACCCCTAGGGAAATCCGTAAAAATCCCGACGAGACCAATTCCCGATGCGTTGTGACCGGCAAGCTTCCAGTAGCTATTCCGATCAAGTTGTCCCGAATTATTGGACTCGGATCCAAAATTTCACCACTTTTTACGATTTTTCGATTCTGGCGATTTTCCCTAGGGGTACCCCTAGTGAAATCCGTAAAAATTCGTTAGATCCAGACGAGGCCAATTCCCGATGCGTTGTGACCGGCAAGCTTCCAGTAGCTATTCCGATCAAGTTCTCCCGAAATATTGGACTCGGATCCAAAATTTCACCACTTTTTACGATTTTTCGATTCTGGCGATTTTCCCTAGGGGTACCCCTAGTGAAATCCATAAAAATTCGTCAGATCCCGATGAGGCCAATTCCCGATGCGTTGTGACCGGCAAGCTTCCAGTAGCTATTCCGATCAAGTTCTCCCGAATTATTGGACTCGGATCCAAAATTTCACCACTTTTTATGATTTTTCGATTCTGGCGATTTTCCTTAGGTGTACCCCTAGGGAAATCCGTAAAAATCCCGACGAGGCCAATTCCCGATGCGTTGTGACCGGCAAGCTTCCAGTAGCAATTCCGATCAAGTTCTCCCGAATTATTGGACTCGGATCCAAAATTTCACCACTTTTTACGATTTTTCGATTCTGGCGATTTTCCCTAGGGGTACCCCTAGTGAAATCCGTAAAAATTCGTTAGATCCAGACGAGGCCAATTCCCGATGCGTTGTGACCGGCAAGCTTCCAGTAGCTATTCCGATCAAGTTCTCCCGAATTATTGGACTCGGATCCAAAATTTCACCACTTTTTACGATTTTTCGATTCTGGCGATTTTCCCTAGGGGTACCCCTAGTGAAATCCGTAAAAATTCGTTAGATCCCGACGAGACCAATTCCCGATGCGTTGTGACCGGCAAGCTTCCAGTAGCTATTCCGATCAAGTTCTCCCGAAATATTGGACTCGGATCCAAAATTTCACCACTTTTTACGATTTTTCGATTCTGGCGATTTTCCCTAGGGGTACCCCTAGTGAAATCCATAAAAATTCGTCAGATCCCGATGAGGCCAATTCCCGATGCGTTGTGACCGGCAAGCTTCCAGTAGCTATTCCGATCAAGTTCTCCCGAATTATTGGACTCGGATCCAAAATTTCACCACTTTTTATGATTTTTCGATTCTGGCGATTTTCCTTAGGTGTACCCCTAGGGAAATCCGTAAAAATCCCGACGAGGCCAATTCCCGATGCGTTGTGACCGGCAAGCTTCCAGTAGCAATTCCGATCAAGTTCTCCCGAATTATTGGACTCGGATCCAAAATTTCACCACTTTTTACGATTTTTCGATTCTGGCGATTTTCCCTAGGGGTACCCCTAGTGAAATCCGTAAAAATTCGTTAGATCCAGACGAGGCCAATTCCCGATGCGTTGTGACCGGCAAGCTTCCAGTAGCTATTCCGATCAAGTTCTCCCGAATTATTGGACTCGGATCCAAAATTTCACCACTTTTTACGATTTTTCGATTCTGGCGATTTTCCCTAGGGGTACCCCTAGTGAAATCCGTAAAAATTCGTTAGATCCCGACGAGACCAATTCCCGATGCGTTGTGACCGGCAAGCTTCCAGTAGCTATTCCGATCAAGTTCTCCCGAATTATTGGACTCGGATCCAAAATTTTACCACTTTTTACGATTTTTCGATTCTGGCGATTTTCCCTAGGGGTACCCCTAGGGAAATCCGTAAAAATCCCGACGAGGCCAATTCCCGATGCATTGTGACCGGCAAGCTTCCTGTAGCTATTCCGATCAAGTTCTCCCGAATTATTGGACTCGGATTCAAAATTTCACCACTTTTTACGATTTTTCGATTCTGGCGATTTTCCCTAGGGGTACCCCTAGGAAAATCCGTAAAAATCCTGACGAGGCCAATTTCTGATGCGTTGTGACCGGCAAGCTTCCAGTAGCTATTCCGATCAAGTTCTCCCGAATTATTGTACTCGGATCCAAAATTTCACCACTTTTTACGATTTTTCGATTCTGGCGATTTTCCCTAGGGGTACCCCTAGGGAAATCCGTAAAAATTCGTCAGATCCCGACGAGGCCAATTCCCAATGCGTTGTGACCGGCAAGCTTCCAGTAGCTATTCCGATCAAGTTCTCCCGAACTATTGGACTCGGACCCAAAATTTCACCACTTTTTACGATTTTTCGATTCTGGCGATTTTCCCTAGGGGTACCCGTAGGAAAATCCGTAAAAATTCGTCAGATCCCGACGAGGCCAATTCCCGATGCGTTGTGACCGGCAAGCTTCCAGTAGCTATTCCGATCAAGTTCTCCCGAATTATTGGACTCGCACCCAAAATTTCACCACTTTTTACGATTTTTCGATTCTGGCGATTTTCCCTAGGGGTACCCCTAAGGAAATCCGTAAAAATCCCGACGAGGCCAATTCCCGATGCGATGTGACCGGCAAGCTTCCAGTAGCTATTCCGATCAAGTTCTCCCGAATTATTGGACTCGGATCCAAAATTTCACCAGTTTTTATGATTTTTCGATTCTGGCAATTTTCCCTAGGGGTACCCCCTAGGAAAATCCGTAAAAATTCGTCAGATCCCGACGAGGCCAATTCTCGATGCGTTGTGACCGGCAAGCTTTCAGTAGCTATTCCGATCAAGTTCTCCCGAATTATTGGACTCGGATCCAAAATTTCATCACTTTTTACGATTTTTCGATTCTTGCGATTTTCCCTAGGGGCACCCCTAGGGAAATCCGTAAAAATCCCGACGAGGCCAATTCCCGATGCGTTGTGACCGGCAAGCTTCCAGTAGCTATTCCGATTAAGTTCTCCCGAATTATTGTACTCGGATCCAAAATTTCACCACTTTTTACGATTTTTCGATTCTGGCGATTTTCCCTAGGGGTACCCCTAGGGAAATCCGTAAAAATTCGTCAGATCCCGACGAGGCCAATTCCCAATGCGTTGTGACCGGCAAGCTTCCAGTAGCTATTCCGATCAAGTTCTCCCGAACTATTGGACTCGGACCCAAAATTTCACCACTTTTTATGATTTTTCGATTCTGGCGATTTTCCCTAGGGGTACCCCTAGGGAAATCCGTAAAAATTCGTCAGATCCCGACGAGGCCAATTCCCGATGCGTTGTGACCGGCAAGCTTTCAGTAGCTATTCCGATAAAGTTCTCCCGAATTATTGGACTCAGATCCAAAATTTCATCACTTTTTACGATTTTTCGATTCTGGCGATTTTCCCTAGGGGTACCCCTAGGGAAATCCGTAAAAATTCGTCAGATTCCGACGAGGCCAATTCCCGATGCGTTGTGACCGACAAGCTTCCAGTAGCTATTCCGATCAAGTTCTCCCGAATTATTGTACTCGCGCCCAAAATTTCACCACTTCTTACGAATTTTCTATTCTGGCGATTTTCCCTAGGGTTACCCTTAGGGAAATCCGTAAAAATCCCGACGAGGCCAATTCCCGATGCGTTGTGACCGGCAAGCTTCCAGTAGCTATTCCGATCAAGTTCTCCCGAATTATTGTACTCGGATCCAAAATTTCACCACTTTTTACAATTTTTCGATTCTGGCGATTTTCCCTAGGGGTACCCATAGGAAAATCCGTAAAAATTCGACAGATCCCGACGAGGCCAATTCCCGATGCGTTGTGACCGGCAAGCTTCCAGTAGCTATTCCGATCAAGTTCTCCCGAATTATTGGACTCTTACCCAAAATTTCACCACTTTTTATGATTTTTCGATTCTGGCGATTTTCCCTAGGGGTACCACTAGGGAAATCCGTAAAAATCCCGACGAGGCCAATTCCCGATGCATTGTGACCGGCAAGCTTCCAGTAGCTATTCCGATCAAGTTCTCCCGAATTATTGGACTCGGATCCAAAACTTCATCACTTTTTACGATTTTTCGATTCTGGCGATTTTCCCTAGGTGTACCCCTAGGGAAATCAGTAAAAATCCCGACGAGTCCAATTCCCGATGCGTTGTGACCGGCAAGCTTCCAGTAGCTATTCCAATCAAGTTCTCCCGAATTATTGTACTCGGATCCAAAATTTAACCACTTTTTACGATTTTTCGATTCTGGCGATTTTCCCTAGGGGTACCCCTAGGGAAATCCGTAAAAATTCGTCAGATTCCGACGAGGCCAATTCCCGATGCGTTGTGACCGACAAGCTTCCAGTAGCTATTCTGATCAAGTTCTCCCGAATTATTGGACTCGCACCCAAAATTTCACCACTTCTTACGAATTTTCTATTCTGGCGATTTTTCCTAGGGTTACCCCTAGGGAAATCCGTAAAAATCCCGACGAGGCCAATTCCCGATGCGTTGTGACTGGCAAGCTTTTAGTAGCTATTCCGATCAAGTTCTCCCGAATTATTGTACTCGGATCAAAAAATTCACCACTTTTTACAATTTTTCGATTCTGGCGATTTTCCCTAGGGGTACCCATAGGAAAATCCGTAAAAATTCGTCAGATCCCGACGAGGCCAATTCCCGATGCGTTGTGACCGGCAAGCTTCCAGTAGCTATTCCGATCAAGTTCTCCCGAATTATTGGACTCTGACCCAAAATTTCACCACTTTTTATGATTTTTCGATTCTGGCGATTTTCCCTAGGAGTACCCCTAGGAAAATCCGTAAAAATCCCGACGAGGCCAATTCCCGATGCGTTGTGACCGGCAAGCTTCCAGTAGCTATTCCGATCAAGTTCTCCCGAATTATTGGACTCGGATCCAAAACTTCATCACTTTTTACTATTTTTCGATTCTGGCGATTTTCCCTAGGTGTACCCCTAGGGAAATCAGTAAAATTCCCGACGAGGCCAATTCCCGATGCGTTGTGACCGGCAAGCTTCCAGTAGCTATTCCGATCAAGTTCTCCCGAATTATTTGACTCGGACCCAAAATTTCACCACTTTTTATGATTTTTCGTTTCTGGCGATTTTTCCTAGGGGTACCCCTAGGGAAATCCGTAAAAATCCCGACGAGCCCAATTCCCGATGCGTTGTGACCGGCAAGCTTCCAGTAGCTATTCCGATCAAGTTCTCCCGAATTATTGGACTAGGATCCAAAATTTCACCACTTTTTACGATTTTTCGATTCTGGCGATTTTTCCTAGGGGTACCCCTAGGGAAATTCGTAAAAATTCTTCAGATCCCGACGAGGACAATTCCTGATGCGTTGTGACCGGCAAGCTTCCAGTAGCTATTTCGATCAAGTTCTCCCGAATTATTGCATTCGGATCCAAAATTTCACCACTTTTTACGATTTTTCGATTCTGGCGATTTTCCTTAGGGGTACCCCTAGGGAAATCCGTAAAAATTCGTCAGATCCCGACGAGGCCAATTCCTGATGCGTTGTGACCGGCAATCTTCCAGTAGCTATTCCGATCAAGTTCTCCCGAATTATTGCACTCGGATCCAAAATTTCACCACTTTTTACGATTTTTCGATTCTGGCGATTTTCCCTAGGGGTACCCCTAGGGAAATCCGTAAAAATTCGTCAGATTTCGACGAGGCCAATTCCCGATGCGTTGTGACCGGCAAGCTTCCAGTAGCTATTCCGATCAAGTTCTCCCGAATTATTGGACTCGCACCCAAAATTTCACCACTTCTTACGAATTTTCTATTCTGGCGATTTTCCCTAGGGGGTACCCCTAGGGAAATCCGTAAAAATCCCGACGAGGCCAATTCCCGATGCGTTGTGACCGGCAAGCTTCCAGTAGCTATTCCGATCAAGTTCTCCCGAATTATTGGACTCGGATCCAAAATTTCACCACTTTTTACGATTTTTCGATTCTGGCGATTTTCCCTAAGGGTACCCCTAGGAAAATCCGTAAAAATTCGTCAGATCCCGACGAGGCCAATTCCCGATGCGTTGTGACCGGCAAGCTTCCAGTAGCTATTCCGATCAAGTTCTCCCGAATTATTGGACTCGGACCCAAAATTTCGCCACTTTTTCCGATTTTTCGATTCTGGCGATTTTCCCTAGGGGTACCCCTAGGGAAATCCGTAAAAATCCCGACGAGGCCAATTCCCGATGCGTTGTGACCGGCAAGCTTCCAGTAGCTATTCCGATCAAGTTCTCCCGAATTATTGGACTCGGATCCAAAACTTCATCACTTTTTACGATTTTTCGATTCTGGCGATTTTCCCTAGGTATACCCCTAGGGAAATCCGTAAAAATCCCGACGAGGCCAATTCCCGATGCGTTGTGACCGGCAAGCTTCCAGTAGTTATTCCGATCAAGTTCTCCCGAATTATTGGACTCGGACCAAAAATTTCACCACTTTTTATGATTTTTCGTTTCTGGCGATTTTCCCTAGGGGTACCCCTAGGAAAATCCGTAAAAATTCATCAGATCCCGACGAGGCCAATTCCCGATGCGTTGTGACCGACAAGCTTCCAGTAGCTATTCCGATCAAGTTCTCCCGAATTATTGGACTCGGATCCAAAATTTCACCACTTTTTACGATTTTTCGATTCTGGCGATTTTCCCTAGGGGTACCCCTAGTGAAATCCGTAAAAATTCGTTAGATCCAGACGAGGCCAATTCCCGATGCGTTGTGACCGGCAAGCTTCCAGTAGCAATTCCGATCAAGTTCTCCCGAATTATTGGACTCGGATCCAAAATTTCACCACTTTTTACGATTTTTCGATTCTGGCGATTTTCCCTAGGGGTACCCCTAGTGAAATCCGTAAAAATTCGTTAGATCCAGACGAGGCCAATTCCCGATGCGTTGTGACCGGCAAGCTTCCAGTAGCTATTCCGATCAAGTTCTCCCGAATTATTGGACTCGGATCCAAAATTTCACCACTTTTTACGATTTTTCGATTCTGGCGATTTTCCCTAGGGGTACCCCTAGTGAAATCCGTAAAAATTCGTTAGATCCCGACGAGACCAATTCCCGATGCGTTGTGACCGGCAAGCTTCCAGTAGCTATTCCGATCAAGTTCTCCCGAATTATTGGACTCGGATCCAAAATTTTACCACTTTTTACGATTTTTCGATTCTGGCGATTTTCCCTAGGGGTACCCCTAGGGAAATCCGTAAAAATCCCGACGAGGCCAATTCCCGATGCATTGTGACCGGCAAGCTTCCTGTAGCTATTCCGATCAAGTTCTCCCGAATTATTGGACTCGGATTCAAAATTTCACCACTTTTTACGATTTTTCGATTCTGGCGATTTTCCCTAGGGGTACCCCTAGGAAAATCCGTAAAAATCCTGACGAGGCCAATTTCTGATGCGTTGTGACCGGCAAGCTTCCAGTAGCTATTCCGATCAAGTTCTCCCGAATTATTGTACTCGGATCCAAAATTTCACCACTTTTTACGATTTTTCGATTCTGGCGATTTTCCCTAGGGGTACCCCTAGGGAAATCCGTAAAAATTCGTCAGATCCCGACGAGGCCAATTCCCAATGCGTTGTGACCGGCAAGCTTCCAGTAGCTATTCCGATCAAGTTCTCCCGAACTATTGGACTCGGACCCAAAATTTCACCACTTTTTACGATTTTTCGATTCTGGCGATTTTCCCTAGGGGTACCCGTAGGAAAATCCGTAAAAATTCGTCAGATCCCGACGAGGCCAATTCCCGATGCGTTGTGACCGGCAAGCTTCCAGTAGCTATTCCTATCAAGTTCTCCCGAATTATTGGACTCGCACCCAAAATTTCACCACTTTTTACGATTTTTCGATTCTGGCGATTTTCCCTAGGGGTACCCCTAAGGAAATCCGTAAAAATCCCGACGAGGCCAATTCCCGATGCGATGTGACCGGCAAGCTTCCAGTAGCTATTCCGATCAAGTTCTCCCGAATTATTGGACTCGGATCCAAAATTTCACCAGTTTTTATGATTTTTCGATTCTGGCAATTTTCCCTAGGGGTACCCCCTAGGAAAATCCGTAAAAATTCGTCAGATCCCGACGAGGCCAATTCTCGATGCGTTGTGACCGGCAAGCTTTCAGTAGCTATTCCGATCAAGTTCTCCCGAATTATTGGACTCGGATCCAAAATTTCATCACTTTTTACGATTTTTCGATTCTTGCGATTTTCCCTAGGGGCACCCCTAGGGAAATCCGTAAAAATCCCGACGAGGCCAATTCCCGATGCGTTGTGACCGGCAAGCTTCCAGTAGCTATTCCGATTAAGTTCTCCCGAATTATTGTACTCGGATCCAAAATTTCACCACTTTTTACGATTTTTCGATTCTGGCGATTTTCCCTAGGGGTACCCCTAGGGAAATCCGTAAAAATTCGTCAGATCCCGACGAGGCCAATTCCCAATGCGTTGTGACCGGCAAGCTTCCAGTAGCTATTCCGATCAAGTTCTCCCGAACTATTGGACTCGGACCCAAAATTTCACCACTTTTTATGATTTTTCGATTCTGGAGATTTTCCCTAGGGGTACCCCTAGGGAAATCCGTAAAAATTCGTCAGATCCCGACGAGGCCAATTCCCGATGCGTTGTGACCGGCAAGCTTTCAGTAGCTATTCCGATAAAGTTCTCCCGAATTATTGGACTCAGATCCAAAATTTCATCACTTTTTACGATTTTTCGATTCTGGCGATTTTCCCTAGGGGTACCCCTAGGGAAATCCGTAAAAATTCGTCAGATTCCGACGAGGCCAATTCCCGATGCGTTGTGACCGACAAGCTTCCAGTAGCTATTCCGATCAAGTTCTCCCGAATTATTGTACTCGCGCCCAAAATTTCACCACTTCTTACGAATTTTCTATTCTGGCGATTTTCCCTAGGGTTACCCTTAGGGAAATCCGTAAAAATCCCGACGAGGCCAATTCCCGATGCGTTGTGACCGGCAAGCTTCCAGTAGCTATTCCGATCAAGTTCTCCCGAATTATTGTACTCGGATCCAAAATTTCACCACTTTTTACAATTTTTCGATTCTGGCGATTTTCCCTAGGGGTACCCATAGGAAAATCCGTAAAAATTCGACAGATCCCGACGAGGCCAATTCCCGATGCGTTGTGACCGGCAAGCTTCCAGTAGCTATTCCGATCAAGTTCTCCCGAATTATTGGACTCTTACCCAAAATTTCACCACTTTTTATGATTTTTCGATTCTGGCGATTTTCCCTAGGGGTACCACTAGGGAAATCCGTAAAAATCCCGACGAGGCCAATTCCCGATGCATTGTGACCGGCAAGCTTCCAGTAGCTATTCCGATCAAGTTCTCCCGAATTATTGGACTCGGATCCAAAACTTCATCACTTTTTACGATTTTTCGATTCTGGCGATTTTCCCTAGGTGTACCCCTAGGGAAATCAGTAAAAATCCCGACGAGTCCAATTCCCGATGCGTTGTGACCGGCAAGCTTCCAGTAGCTATTCCAATCAAGTTCTCCCGAATTATTGTACTCGGATCCAAAATTTAACCACTTTTTACGATTTTTCGATTCTGGCGATTTTCCCTAGGGGTACCCCTAGGGAAATCCGTAAAAATTCGTCAGATTCCGACGAGGCCAATTCCCGATGCGTTGTGACCGACAAGCTTCCAGTAGCTATTCTGATCAAGTTCTCCCGAATTATTGGACTCGCACCCAAAATTTCACCACTTCTTACGAATTTTCTATTCTGGCGATTTTTCCTAGGGTTACCCCTAGGGAAATCCGTAAAAATCCCGACGAGGCCAATTCCCGATGCGTTGTGACTGGCAAGCTTTTAGTAGCTATTCCGATCAAGTTCTCCCGAATTATTGTACTCGGATCAAAAAATTCACCACTTTTTACAATTTTTCGATTCTGGCGATTTTCCCTAGGGGTACCCATAGGAAAATCCGTAAAAATTCGTCAGATCCCGACGAGGCCAATTCCCGATGCGTTGTGACCGGCAAGCTTCCAGTAGCTATTCCGATCAAGTTCTCCCGAATTATTGGACTCTGACCCAAAATTTCACCACTTTTTATGATTTTTCGATTCTGGCGATTTTCCCTAGGAGTACCCCTAGGAAAATCCGTAAAAATCCCGACGAGGCCAATTCCCGATGCGTTGTGACCGGCAAGCTTCCAGTAGCTATTCCGATCAAGTTCTCCCGAATTATTGGACTCGGATCCAAAACTTCATCACTTTTTACAATTTTTCGATTCTGGCGATTTTCCCTAGGTGTACCCCTAGGGAAATCAGTAAAATTCCCGACGAGGCCAATTCCCGATGCGTTGTGACCGGCAAGCTTCCAGTAGCTATTCCGATCAAGTTCTCCCGAATTATTTGACTCGGACCCAAAATTTCACCACTTTTTATGATTTTTCGTTTCTGGCGATTTTTCCTAGGGGTACCCCTAGGGAAATCCGTAAAAATCCCGACGAGGCCAATTCCCGATGCGTTGTGACCGGCAAGCTTCCAGTAGCTATTCCGATCAAGTTCTCCCGAATTATTGGACTAGGATCCAAAATTTCACCACTTTTTACGATTTTTCGATTCTGGCGATTTTTCCTAGGGGTACCCCTAGGGAAATTCGTAAAAATTCTTCAGATCCCGACGAGGACAATTCCAGATGCGTTGTGACCGGCAAGCTTCCAGTAGCTATTTCGATCAAGTTCTCCCGAATTATTGCATTCGGATCCAAAATTTCACCACTTTTTACGATTTTTCGATTCTGGCGATTTTCCTTAGGGGTACCCCTAGGGAAATCCGTAAAAATTCGTCAGATCCCGACGAGGCCAATTCCCGATGCGTTGTGACCGGCAATCTTCCAGTAGCTATTCCGATCAAGTTCTCCCGAATTATTGCACTCGGATCCAAAATTTCACCACTTTTTACGATTTTTCGATTCTGACGATTTTCCCTAGGGGTACCCCTAGGGAAATCCGTAAAAATTCGTCAGATTTCGACGAGGCCAATTCCCGATGCGTTGTGACCGGCAAGCTTCCAGTAGCTATTCCGATCAAGTTCTCCCGAATTATTGGACTCGCACCCAAAATTTCACCACTTCTTACGAATTTTCTATTCTGTCGATTTTCCCTAGGGGGTACCCCTAGGGAAATCCGTAAAAATCCCGACGAGGCCAATTCCCGATGCGTTGTGACCGGCAAGCTTCCAGTAGCTATTCCGATCAAGTTCTCCCGAATTATTGGACTCGGATCCAAAATTTCACCACTTTTTACGATTTTTCGATTCTGGCGATTTTCCCTAAGGGTACCCCTAGGAAAATCCGTAAAAATTCGTCAGATCCCGACGAGGCCAATTCCCGATGCGTTGTGACCGGCAAGCTTCCAGTAGCTATTCCGATCAAGTTCTCCCGAATTATTGGACTCGGACCCAAAATTTCGCCACTTTTTCCGATTTTTCGATTCTGGCGATTTTCCCTAGGGGTACCCCTAGGGAAATCCGTAAAAATCCCGACGAGGCCAATTCCCGATGCGTTGTGACCGGCAAGCTTCCAGTAGCTATTCCGATCAAGTTCTCCCGAATTATTGGACTCGGATCCAAAACTTCATCACTTTTTACGATTTTTCGATTCTGGCGATTTTCCCTAGGTATACCCCTAGGGAAATCCGTAAAAATCCCGACGAGGCCAATTCCCGATGCGTTGTGACCGGCAAGCTTCCAGTAGTTATTCCGATCAAGTTCTCCCGAATTATTGGACTCGGACCAAAAATTTCACCACTTTTTATGATTTTTCGTTTCTGGCGATTTTCCCTAGGGGTACCCCTAGGAAAATCCGTAAAAATTCATCAGATCCCGACGAGGCCAATTCCCGATGCGTTGTGACCGACAAGCTTCCAGTAGCTATTCCGATCAAGTTCTCCCGAATTATTGGACTCGGATCCAAAATTTTATCACTTTTTACGATTTTTTGATTCTGGCGATTTTCCCTAGGGGTACCCCTAGGAAAATCCGTAAAAATCCCGACGAGGCCAATTCCCGATGCGTTGTGACCGGCAAGCTTGCAGTAGCTATTCCGATCAAGTTCTCCCGAATTATTGGACTCGGACCCAAAATTTCACCACTTTTTATGATTTTTCGTTTCTGGCGATTTTTCCTAGGGGTACCCCTAGGGAAATCCGTAAAAATCCCGACGAGGCCAATTCCCGATGCGTTGTTAACGGCAAGCTTCCAGTAGCTATTCCGATCAAGTTCTCCCGAATTATTGGACTCGGATCCAAAATTTCACCACTTTTTACGATTTTTCGATTCTGGCGATTTTTCCTAGGGGTACCCCTAGGGAAATTCGTAAAAATTCTTCAGATCCCGACGAGGACAATTCCTGATGCGTTGTGACCGGCAAGCTTCCAGTAGCTATTTCGATCAAGTTCTCCCGAATTATTGCATTCGGATCCAAAATTTCACCACTTTTTACGATTTTTCGATTCTGGCGATTTTCCTTAGGGGTACCCCTAGGGAAATCCGTAAAAATTCGTCAGATCCCGACGAGGCCAATTCCCGATGCGTTGTGACCGGCAAGCTTCCAGTAGCTATTCCGATCAAGTTCTCCCGAATTATTGCACTCGGATCCAAAATTTCAACACTTTTTACGATTTTTCGATTCTGGCGATTTTCCCTAGGGGTACCCCTAGGGAAATCCGTAAAAATTCGTCAGATTTCGACGAGGCCAATTCCCGATGCGTTGTGACCGGCAAGCTTCCAGTAGCTATTCCGATCAAGTTCTCCCGAATTATTGGACTCGCACCCAAAATTTCACCACTTCTTACGAATTTTCTATTCTGGCGATTTTCCCTAGGGGGTACCCCTAGAGAAATCCGTAAAAATCCCGACGAGGCCAATTCCCGATGCGTTGTGACCGGCAAGCTTCCAGTAGCTATTCCGATCAAGTTCTCCCGAATTATTGTACTCGGATCCAAAATTTCACCACTTTTTACGATTTTTCGATTCTGGCGATTTTCCCTAAGGGTACCCCTAGGAAAATCCGTAAAAATTCGTCAGATCCCGACGAGGCCAATTCCCGATGCGTTGTGACCGGCAAGCTTCCAGTAGCTATTCCGATCAAGTTCTCCCGAATTATTAGACTCGGACCCAAAATTTCGCCACTTTTTCCGATTTTTCGATTCTGGCGATTTTCCCTAGGGGTACCCCTAGGGAAATCCGTAAAAATCCCGACGAGGCCAATTCCCGATGCGTTGTGACCGGCAAGCTTCCAGTAGCTATTCCGATCAAGTTCTCCCGAATTATTGGACTCGGATCCAAAACTTCATCACTTTTTACGATTTTTCGATTCTGGCGATTTTCCCTAGGTATACCCCTAGGGAAATCCGTAAAAATCCCGACGAGGCCAATTCCCGATGCGTTGTGACCGGCAAGCTTCCAGTAGTTATTCCGATCAAGTTCTCCCGAATTATTGGACTCGGACCAAAAATTTCACCACTTTTTATGATTTTTCGTTTCTGGCGATTTTCCCTAGGGGTACCCCTAGGAAAATCCGTAAAAATTCATCAGATCCCGACGAGGCCAATTCCCGATGCGTTGTGACCGACAAGATTCCAGTAGCTATTCCGATCAAGTTCTCCCGAATTATTGGACTCGGATCCAAAATTTTATCACTTTTTACGATTTTTTGATTCTGGCGATTTTCCCTAGGGGTACCCCTAGGAAAATCCGTAAAAATCCCGACGAGGCCAATTCCCGATGCGTTGTGACCGGCAAGCTTGCAGTAGCTATTCCGATCAAGTTCTCCCGAATTATTGGACTCGGATCCAAAATTTCACCACTTTTTACGATTTTTTGATTCTAGCGATTTTCCCTAGGGGTATCCCTAGGGAAATCCGTAAAAATTCGTCAGATCCCGACGAGGCCAATTCCCGATGCGTTGTGACCGGCAAGCTTCCAGTAGCTATTCCGATCAAGTTCTCCCGAATTATTGGACTCGGATCCAAAATTTCACCACTTTTTACGATTTTTCGATTCTGGCGATTTTCCCTAGGGGTACCCCTAGGGAAATCCGTAAAAATTCGTCAGATCCCGACGAGGCCAATTCCCGATGCGTTGTGACCGGCAAGCTTCCAGTAGCTATTCCGATCAAGTTCTCCAGAATTATTGCACTCGGATCCAAAATTTCACCATTTTTTATGATTTTTCGATTCTGGCGATTTTCCCTAGGGGTACCCCTAGGGAAATCCGTAAAATTTCGTCAGATCCCGACGAGGCCAATTCCCGATGCGCTGTGACCGGCAAGCTTCCAGTAGCTATTCCGATCAAGTTCTCCCGAATTATTGGACTCAGATCCAAAATTTCATCACTTTTTACGATTTTTCGATTCTGACGATTTTCCCTAGGGGTACCCCTAGGGAAATCCGTAAAAATCCCGACGAGTCAAATTCCCGATGCGTTGTGACCGGCAAGCTTCCAGTAGCTATTCCGATCAAGTTCACCCGAATTATTGTACTCGGATCCAAAATTTCACCACTTTTTACGATTTTTCGATTCTGGCGATTTTCCTTAGGGGTACCCCTAGGGAAATCCGTAAAAATTCGTCAGATTCCGACGAGGCCAATTCCCGATGCGTTGTGACCGGCAAGCTTCCAGTAGCTATTCCGATCAAGTTCTCCCGAGTTATTGGACTCGCACCCAAAATTTCACCACTTCTTACGAATTTTCTATTCTGGCGATTTTCCCTAGGGGTACCCCTAGGGAAATCCGTAAAAATCCCGACGAGCCCAATTCCCAATGCGTTGTGACCGGCAAGCTTCCAGTAGCTATTCCGATCAAGTTCTCCCGAATTATTGTACTCGGATCCAAAATTTCACTACTTTTTACGATTTTTCGATTCTGGCGATTTTCCCTAGGGATACCCCTAGGAAAATCCATAAAAATTCGTCAGATCCCGACGAGGCCAATTCCCGATGCGTTGTGACCGGCAAGCTTCCAGTAGCTATTTCGATCAAGTTCTCCCGAATTATTGGACTCGGACCCAAAATTTCACAACTTTTTACGATTTTTCGATTCTGGCGATTTTCCCTAGGGGTACCCCTAGAAAAATCCGTAAAAATCCCGACGAGGCCAATTCCCGATGCGTTGTGACCGGCAAGCTTCCAGTAGCTATTCCGATCAAGTTCTCCCGAATTATTGGTCTCGGATCCAAAACTTCATCACTTTTTACGATTTTTCGATTCTGGCGATTTTCCCTAGGTGTACCCCTAGGGAAATCCGTAAAAATCCCGACGAGGCCAATTCCCGATGCGTTGTGACCGGCAAGCTTCCAGTAGCTATTCCGATCAAGTTCTCCCAAATTATTGTACTCGGATCCAAAATTTCACCACTTTTTACGATTTTTCGATTCTGGCGATTTTCCCTAGGGGTACCCCTAGGGAAATCCGTAAAAATTCGTCAGATTCCGACGAGGCCAATTCCCGATGCGTTGTGACCGGCAAGCTTCCAGTAGCTATTCCGATCAAGTTCTCCCGAATTATTGGACTCGGACCCAAAATTTCACCACTTTTTACGATTTTTCTATTCTGGCGATTTTCCCTTGGGGTACCCCTAGGGAAATCCGTAAAAATCCCGACGAGGCCAATTTCCGATGCGTTTTGACCGGCAAGCTTCCAGTAGCTATTCCGATCAAGTTCTCCCGAATTATTGTACTCGAATCCAAAATTTCACCACTTTTTACGATTTTTCGATTCTGGCGATTTTCCCTAGGGGTACCCCTAGGAAAATCCGTAAAAATTCGTCAGATCCCGACGAGTCCAATTCCCGATGCGTTGTGACCGGCAAGCTTCCAGTAGCTATTCCGATCAAGTTCTCCCGAATTATTGGACTCGGACCCAAAATTTCACCACTTTTTACGATTTTTCGATTCTGGCGATTTTCCCTAGGGGTACCCCTAGGGAAATCCGTAAAAATCCCGACGAGGCCAATTCCCGATGCGTTGTGACCGGCAAGCTTCCAGTATCTATTCCGATCAAGTTCTCCCGAATTTTTGGACTCGGATCCAAAATTTCATCACTTTTTACGATTTTTCGATTCTGGCGATTTTCCCTAGGTGTACCCCTAGGGAAATCCGTAAAAATCCCGATGAGGCCAATTCCCGATGCGTTGTGACCGGCAAGCTTCCAGTAGCTATTCCGATCAAGTTCTCCCGAATTATTGGACTCGGATCCAAAATTTCACCACTTTTTACGATTTTTCGATTCTGGCGATTTTCCCTATGGGTACCCCTAGGGAAATCCGTAAAAATCCCGACGAGGCCAATTCCCGATGCGTTGTGACCGGCAAGCTTCCAGTAGCTATTCCGATCAAGTTCTCCCGAATTATTGGACTCGGATCCAAAATTTCACCACTTTTTACGATTTTTCGATTCTGGCGGTTTTCCCTAGGGGTACCCCTAGGGAAATCCATAAAAATCCCGACGAGGCCAATTCCCGATGCGTTGTGACCGGCAAGCTTCCAGTAGCTATTCCGATCAAGTTCTCCCGAATTATTGGACTCGGACCCAAAATTTCACCACTTTTTACGATTTTTTGATTCTGGGGATTTTCCCTAGGGGTACCCCTAGCGAAATCCGTAAAAATCCCGAAGAGGCCAATTCCCGATGCGTTGTGACCGGAAAGCTTCCAGTAGCTATTCCGATTAAGTTCTCCCGAATTATTGGACTCGGATCCAAAATTTCACCACTTTTTACGATTTTTCGATTCTAGCGATTTTCCCTAGTGGTACCCCTAGGGAAATCCGTAAAAATTCGTCAGATCCCGGCGAGACCAATTCCCGATGCGTTGTGACCGGCAAGCTTCCAGTAGCTATTCCGATCAAGTTCTCCCGAATTATTGGACTCGGATCCAAAATTTCACCACTTTTTACGATTTTTCGATTCTGGCGATTTTCCCTAGGGGTACCCCTAGGGAAATCCGTAAAAATCCCGACGAGGCCAATTCCCGATGCGTTGTGACCGGCAAGCTTCCAGTAGCTATTCCGATCAAGTTCTCCCGAATTATTGGACTCGGATCCAAAATTTCATCACTTTTTACGATTTTTCGATTCTGGCGGTTTTCCCTAGGGGTACCCCTAGGGAAATCCATAAAAATCCCGACGAGGCCAATTCCCGATGCGTTGTGACCGGCAAGCTTCCAGTAGCTATTCCGATCAAGTTCTCCCGAATTATTGGACTCGGATCCAAAATTTCACCACTTTTTACGATTTTTCGATTCTGGCGATTTTCCCTAGGGGTACCCCTAGGGAAATTCATAAAAATTCGTCAGATTCCGTCGAGGCCAATATCCGATGCGTTGTGACCGGCAAGCTTCCAGTAGCTATTTCGATCAAGTTCTCCCGAATTATTGGACTCGGATCCAAAATTTCACCACTTTTTGTGATTTTTCGATTCTGGCGATTTTCCCTAGGGGTACCCCTAGGGAAATCCGTAAAAATCCCGACGAGGCCAATTCCCGATGCGTTGTGACCGGCAAGCTTCCAGTAGATATTTTGATCAAGTTCTCCCGAATTATTGGTCTCGGATCCAAAACTTCATCACTTTTTACGATTTTTCGATTCTGGCGATTTTCCCTAGGGGTACCCCTAGGGAAATCCGTAAAAATCCCGACGAGTCAAATTCCCGATGCGTTGTGACCGGCAAGCTTCCAGTAGCTATTCCGATCAAGTTCACCCGAATTATTGTACTCGGATCCAAAATTTCACCACTTTTTACGATTTTTCGATTCTGGCGATTTTCCTTAGGGGTACCCCTAGGGAAATCCGTAAAAATTCGTCAGATTCCGACGAGGCCAATTCCCGATGCGTTGTGACCGGCAAGCTTCCAGTAGCTATTCCGATCAAGTTCTCCCGAGTTATTGGACTCGCACCCAAAATTTCACCACTTCTTACGAATTTTCTATTCTGGCGATTTTCCCTAGGGGTACCCCTAGGGAAATCCGTAAAAATCCCGACGAGGCCAATTCCCAATGCGTTGTGACCGGCAAGCTTCCAGTAGCTATTCCGATCAAGTTCTCCCGAATTATTGTACTCGGATCCAAAATTTCACTACTTTTTACGATTTTTCGATTCTGGCGATTTTCCCTAGGGATACCCCTAGGAAAATCCATAAAAATTCGTCAGATCCCGACGAGGCCAATTCCCGATGCGTTGTGACCGGCAAGCTTCCAGTAGCTATTTCGATCAAGTTCTCCCGAATTATTGGACTCGGACCCAAAATTTCACAACTTTTTACGATTTTTCGATTCTGGCGATTTTCCCTAGGGGTACCCCTAGAAAAATCCGTAAAAATCCCGACGAGGCCAATTCCCGATGCGTTGTGACCGGCAAGCTTCCAGTAGCTATTCCGATCAAGTTCTCCCGAATTATTGGTCTCGGATCCAAAACTTCATCACTTTTTACGATTTTTCGATTCTGGCGATTTTCCCTAGGTGTACCCCTAGGGAAATCCGTAAAAATCCCGACGAGGCCAATTCCCGATGCGTTGTGACCGGCAAGCTTCCAGTAGCTATTCCGATCAAGTTCTCCCAAATTATTGTACTCGGATCCAAAATTTCACCACTTTTTACGATTTTTCGATTCTGGCGATTTTCCCTAGGGGTACCCCTAGGGAAATCCGTAAAAATTCGTCAGATTCCGACGAGGCCAATTCCCGATGCGTTGTGACCGGCAAGCTTCCAGTAGCTATTCCGATCAAGTTCTCCCGAATTATTGGACTCGGACCCAAAATTTCACCACTTTTTACGATTTTTCTATTCTGGCGATTTTCCCTTGGGGTACCCCTAGGGAAATCCGTAAAAATCCCGACGAGGCCAATTTCCGATGCGTTTTGACCGGCAAGCTTCCAGTAGCTATTCCGATCAAGTTCTCCCGAATTATTGTACTCGGATCCAAAATTTCACCACTTTTTACGATTTTTCGATTCTGGCGATTTTCCCTAGGGGTACCCCTAGGAAAATCCGTAAAAATTCGTCAGATCCCGACGAGGCCAATTCCCGATGCGTTGTGACCGGCAAGCTTCCAGTAGCTATTCCGATCAAGTTCTCCCGAATTATTGGACTCGGACCCAAAATTTCACCACTTTTTACGATTTTTCGATTCTGGCGATTTTCCCTAGGGGTACCCCTAGGGAAATCCGTAAAAATCCCGACGAGGCCAATTCCCGATGCGTTGTGACCGGCAAGCTTCCAGTATCTATTCCGATCAAGTTCTCCCGAATTTTTGGACTCGGATCCAAAATTTCATCACTTTTTACGATTTTTCGATTCTGGCGATTTTCCCTAGGTGTACCCCTAGGGAAATCCGTAAAAATCCCGATGAGGCCAATTCCCGATGCGTTGTGACCGGCAAGCTTCCAGTAGCTATTCCGATCAAGTTCTCCCGAATTATTGGACTCGGACCCAAAATTTCACCACTTTTTACGATTTTTCGATTCTGGCGATTTTCCCTATGGGTACCCCTAGCGAAATTCGTAAAAATCCCGACGAGGCCAATTCCCGATTCGTTGTGACCGGCAAGCTTCCAGTAGCTATTCCGATTAAGTTCTCCCGAATTATTGGACTCGGATCCAAAATTTCACCACTTTTTACGATTTTTCGATTCTAGCAATTTTCCCTAGGGGTACCCCTAGGGAAATCCGTAAAAATTCGCCAGATCCCGACGAGACCAATTCCCGATGCGTTGTGACCGGCAAGCTTCCAGTAGCTATTCCGATCAAGTTCTCCCGAATTATTGGACTCGGATCCAAAATTTCACCACTTTTTACGATTTTTCCATTCTGGCGATTTTCCCTAGGGGTACCCCTAGGGAAATCCGTAAAAATCCCGACGAGGCCAATTCCCGATGCGTTGTGACCGGCAAGCTTTCAGTAGCTATTCCGATCAAGTTCTCCCGAATTATTGGACTCGGATCCAAAATTTCATCACTTTTTACGATTTTTCGATTCTGGCGATTTTCCCTAGGGGTACCCTTAGGGAAATTCGTAAAAATTCGTCAGATTCCGACGAGGCCAATTCCCGATGCGTTGTGACCGGCAAGCTTCCAGTAGCTATTTCGATCAAGTTCTCCCGAATTATTGGACTCGGATCCAAAATTTCACCACTTTTTACGATTTTTCGATTCTGGCGATTTTCCCTATGGGTACCCCTAGGGAAATCCGTAAAAATCCCGACGAGGCCAATTCCCGATGCGTTGTGACCGGCAAGCTTCCAGTAGCTATTCCGATCAAGTTCTCCCGAATTATTGGACTCGGATCCAAAATTTCACCACTTTTTACGATTTTTCGATTCTGGCGGTTTTCCCTAGGGGTACCCCTAGGGAAATCCATAAAAATCCCGACGAGGCCAATTCCCGATGCGTTGTGACCGGCAAGCTTCCAGTAGCTATTCCGATCAAGTTCTCCCGAATTATTGGACTCGGACCCAAAATTTCACCACTTTTTACGATTTTTTGATTCTGGGGATTTTCCCTAGGGGTACCCCTAGCGAAATCCGTAAAAATCCCGAAGAGGCCAATTCCCGATGCGTTGTGACCGGAAAGCTTCCAGTAGCTATTCCGATTAAGTTCTCCCGAATTATTGGACTCGGATCCAAAATTTCACCACTTTTTACGATTTTTCGATTCTAGCGATTTTCCCTAGTGGTACCCCTAGGGAAATCCGTAAAAATTCGTCAGATCCCGGCGAGACCAATTCCCGATGCGTTGTGACCGGCAAGCTTCCAGTAGCTATTCCGATCAAGTTCTCCCGAATTATTGGACTCGGATCCAAAATTTCACCACTTTTTACGATTTTTCGATTCTGGCGATTTTCCCTAGGGGTACCCCTAGGGAAATCCGTAAAAATCCCGACGAGGCCAATTCCCGATGCGTTGTGACCGGCAAGCTTCCAGTAGCTATTCCGATCAAGTTCTCCCGAATTATTGGATTCGGATCCAAAATTTCATCACTTTTTACGATTTTTCGATTCTGGCGGTTTTCCCTAGGGGTACCCCTAGGGAAATCCATAAAAATCCCGACGAGGCCAATTCCCGATGCGTTGTGACCGGCAAGCTTCCAGTAGCTATTCCGATCAAGTTCTCCCGAATTATTGGACTCGGATCCAAAATTTCACCACTTTTTACGATTTTTCGATTCTGGCGATTTTCCCTAGGGGTACCCCTAGGGAAATTCATAAAAATTCGTCAGATTCCGTCGAGGCCAATTCCCGATGCGTTGTGACCGGCAAGCTTCCAGTAGCTATTTCGATCAAGTTCTCCCGAATTATTGGACTAGGATCCAAAATTTCACCACTTTTTATGATTTTTCGATTCTGGCGATTTTCCCTAGGGGTACCCCTAGGGAAATCCGTAAAAATCCCGACGAGGCCAATTCCCGATGCGTTGTGACCGGCAAGCTTCCAGTAGATATTTCGATCAAGTTCTCCCGAATTATTGGACTCGGATCCAAAATTTCATCACTTTTTACGATTTTTCGATTCTGGCGATTTTCCCTAGGTGTACCCCCAGGGAAATCCGTAAAAATCCCGACGAGGCCAATTCTCGATGCGTTGTGACCGACAAGCTTCCAGTAGCTATTCCGATCAAGTTCTCCCGAATTATTGGACTCAGATCCAAAATTTCATCACTTTTTACGATTTTTCGATTCTGGCGATTTTCCCTAGGTGTACCCCTAGGGAAATCCGTAAAAATCCCGACGAGGCCAATTCCCGATGCGTTGTGACCGGCAAGCTTCCAGTAGCTATTCCGATCAAGTTCTCCCGAATTATTGTACTCGGATCCAAAATTTCACAACTTTTTACGATTTTTCGATTCTGGCGATTTTCCCTAGGGGTACCCCTAGGAAAATCCATAAAAATTCGTCAGATCCCGACGAGGCCAATTCCCGATGCGTTGTGACCGGCAAGCTTCCAGTAGCTATTTCGATCAAGTTCTCCCGAATTATTGGACTCGGACCCAAAATTTCACAACTTTTTACGATTTTTCGATTCTGGCGATTTTCCCTAGGGGTACCCCTAGGGAAATCCGTAAAAATCCCGACGAGGCCAATTCCCGATGCGTTGTGACCGGCAAGCTTCCAGTAGCTATTCCGATCAAGTTCTCCCGAATTATTGGACTCGGATCCAAAACTTCATCACTTTTTACGATTTTTCGATTTTGGCGATTTTCCCTAGGTGTACCCCTAGGGAAATCCGTAAAAATCCCGACGAGGCCAATTCCCGATGCGTTGTGACCGGCAAGCTTCCAGTAGCTATTCCGATCAAGTTCTCCCGAATTATTGGACTCGGACCCAAAATTTCACCACTTTTTACGATTTTTTGATTCTGGGGATTTTCCCTAGGGGTACCCCTAGCGAAATCCGTAAGAATCCCGAAGAGGCCAATTCCCGATGCGTTGTGACCGGAAAGCTTCCAGTAGCTATTCCGATTAAGTTCTCCCGAATTATTGGACTCGGATCCAAAATTTCACCACTTTTTACGATTTTTCGATTCTAGCGATTTTCCCTAGTGGTACCCCTAGGGAAATCCGTAAAAATTCGTCAGATCCCGGCGAGACCAATTCCCGATGCGTTGTGACCGGCAAGCTTCCAGTAGCTATTCCGATCAAGTTCTCCCGAATTATTGGACTCGGATCCAAAATTTCACCACTTTTTACGATTTTTCGATTCTGGCGATTTTCCCTAGGGGTACCCCTAGGGAAATCCGTAAAAATCCCGACGAGGCCAATTCCCGATGCGTTGTGACCGGCAAGCTTTCAGTAGCTATTCTGATCAAGTTCTCCCGAATTATTGGACTCGGATCCAAAATTTCATCACTTTTTACGATTTTTCGATTCTGGCGATTTTTCCTAGGGGTACCCCTAGGGAAATCCATAAAAATCCCGACGAGGCTAATTCCCGATGCGTTGTGACCGGCAAGCTTCCAGTAGCTATTCCGATCAAGTTCTCCCGAATTATTGGACTTGGATCCAAAATTTCACCACTTTTTACGATTTTTCGATTCTGGCGATTTTCCCTAGGGGTACCCCTAGGGAAATCCGTAAAAATTCGTCAGATTCCGACGAGGCCAATTCCCGATGCGTTGTGACCGGCAAGCTTCCAGTAGCTATTCCGATCAAGTTCTCCCGAATTATTGGACTCGGACCCAAAATTTCACCACTTTTTACGATTTTTCTATTCTGGCGATTTTCCCTAGGGGTACCCCTAGGGAAATCCGTAAAAATCCCGACGAGGCCAATTCCCGATGCGTTGTGACCGGCAAGCTTTCAGTAGCTATTCCGATCAAGTTCTCCCGAATTATTGGACTCGGATCCAAAATTTCATCACTTTTTACGATTTTTCGATTCTGGCGATTTTCCCTAGGGGTACCCTTAGGGAAATTCGTAAAAATTCGTCAGATTCCGACGAGGCCAATTCCCGATGCGTTGTGACCGGCAAGCTTCCAGTAGCTATTTCGATCAAGTTCTCCCGAATTATTGGACTCGGATCCAAAATTTCACCACTTTTTACGATTTTTCGATTCTGGCGATTTTCCCTAGGGGTACCCCTAGGGAAATCCGTAAAAATCCCGACGAGGCCAATTCCCGATGCGTTGTGACCGGCAAGCTTCCAGTAGCTATTCCGATCAAGTTCTCCCGAATTATTGGACTCGGATCCAAAATTTCATCACTTTTTACGATTTTTCGATTCTGGCGGTTTTCCCTAGGGGTACCCCTAGGGAAATCCATAAAAATCCCGACGAGGCCAATTCCCGATGCGTTGTGACCGGCAAGCTTCCAGTAGCTATTCCGATCAAGTTCTCCCGAATTATTGGACTCGGATCCAAAATTTCACCACTTTTTACGATTTTTCGATTCTGGCGATTTTCCCTAGGGGTACACCTAGGGAAATTCATAAAAATTCGTCAGATTCCGTCGAGGCCAATTCCCGATGCGTTGTGACCGGCAAGCTTCCAGTAGCTATTTCGATCAAGTTCTCCCGAATTATTGGACTCGGATCCAAAATTTCACCACTTTTTATGATTTTTCGATTCTGGCGATTTTCCCTAGGGGTACCCCTAGGGAAATCCGTAAAAATCCCGACGAGGCCAATTCCCGATGCGTTGTGACCGGCAAGCTTCCAGTAGATATTTCGATCAAGTTCTCCCGAATTATTGGACTCGGATCCAAAATTTCATCACTTTTTACGATTTTTTGATTCTGGCGATTTTCCCTAGGTGTACCCCCAGGGAAATCCGTAAAAATCCCGACGAGGCCAATTCTCGATGCGTTGTGACCGACAAGCTTCCAGTAGCTATTCCGATCAAGTTCTCCCGAATTATTGGACTCAGATCCAAAATTTCATCACTTTTTACGATTTTTCGATTCTGGCGATTTTCCCTAGGTGTACCCTAGGGAAATCCGTAAAAATCCCGACGAGGCCAATTCCCGATGCGTTGTGACCGGCAAGCTTCCAGTAGCTATTCCGATCAAGTTCTCCCGAATTATTGTACTCGGATCCAAAATTTCACAACTTTTTACGATTTTTCGATTCTGGCGATTTTCCCTAGGGGTACCCCTAGGAAAATCCATAAAAATTCGTCAGATCCCGACGAGGCCAATTCCCGATTCGTTGTGACCGGCAAGCTTCCAGTAGCTATTTCGATCAAGTTCTCCCGAATTATTGGACTCGGACCCAAAATTTCACAACTTTTTACGATTTTTCGATTCTGGCGATTTTCCCTAGGGGTACCCCTAGGGAAATCCGTAAAAATCCCGACGAGGCCAATTCCCGATGCGTTGTGACCGGCAAGCTTCCAGTAGCTATTCCGATCAAGTTCTCCCGAATTATTGGACTCGGATCCAAAACTTCATCACTTTTTACGATTTTTCGATTTTGGCGATTTTCCCTAGGTGTACCCCTAGGGAAATCC
Organism: Excoecaria cochinchinensis; assembly: GCA_947683425.1. Classification (NCBI taxonomy): domain Eukaryota; kingdom Viridiplantae; phylum Streptophyta; class Magnoliopsida; order Malpighiales; family Euphorbiaceae; genus Excoecaria; species Excoecaria cochinchinensis. The sequence continues at coordinate 84,965 of CANTUQ010000304.1, forward strand.
GTAAAAATCCCGACGAGGCCAATTCCCGATGCGTTGTGACCGGCAAGCTTCCAGTAGCTATTCCGATCAAGTTCTCCCGAATTATTGGACTCGGACCCAAAATTTCACCACTTTTTACGATTTTTTGATTCTGGGGATTTTCCCTAGGGGTACCCCTAGCGAAATCCGTAAGAATCCCGAAGAGGCCAATTCCCGATGCGTTGTGACCGGAAAGCTTCCAGTAGCTATTCCGATTAAGTTCTCCCGAATTATTGGACTCGGATCCAAAATTTCACCACTTTTTACGATTTTTCGATTCTAGCGATTTTCCCTAGTGGTACCCCTAGGGAAATCCGTAAAAATTCGTCAGATCCCGGCGAGACCAATTCCCGATGCGTTGTGACCGGCAAGCTTCCAGTAGCTATTCCGATCAAGTTCTCCCGAATTATTGGACTCGGATCCAAAATTTCACCACTTTTTACGATTTTTCGATTCTGGCGATTTTCCCTAGGGGTACCCCTAGGGAAATCCGTAAAAATCCCGACGAGGCCAATTCCCGATGCGTTGTGACCGGCAAGCTTTCAGTAGCTATTCTGATCAAGTTCTCCCGAATTATTGGACTCGGATCCAAAATTTCATCACTTTTTACGATTTTTCGATTCTGGCGATTTTTCCTAGGGGTACCCCTAGGGAAATCCATAAAAATCCCGACGAGGCTAATTCCCGATGCGTTGTGACCGGCAAGCTTCCAGTAGCTATTCCGATCAAGTTCTCCCGAATTATTGGACTTGGATCCAAAATTTCACCACTTTTTACGATTTTTCGATTCTGGCGATTTTCCCTAGGGGTACCCCTAGGGAAATCCGTAAAAATTCGTCAGATTCCGACGAGGCCAATTCCCGATGCGTTGTGACCGGCAAGCTTCCAGTAGCTATTCCGATCAAGTTCTCCCGAATTATTGGACTCGGACCCAAAATTTCACCACTTTTTACGATTTTTCTATTCTGGCGATTTTCCCTAGGGGTACCCCTAGGGAAATCCGTAAAAATCCCGACGAGGCCAATTCCCGATGCGTTGTGACCGGCAAGCTTTCAGTAGCTATTCCGATCAAGTTCTCCAGAATTATTGGACTCGGATCCAAAATTTCATCACTTTTTACGATTTTTCGATTCTGGCGATTTTCCCTAGGGGTACCCTTAGGGAAATTCGTAAAAATTCGTCAGATTCCGACGAGGCCAATTCCCGATGCGTTGTGACCGGCAAGCTTCCAGTAGCTATTTCGATCAAGTTCTCCCGAATTATTGGACTCGGATCCAAAATTTCACCACTTTTTACGATTTTTCGATTCTGGCGATTTTCCCTATGGGTACCCCTAGGGAAATCCGTAAAAATCCCGACGAGGCCAATTCCCGATGCGTTGTGACCGGCAAGCTTCCAGTAGCTATTCCGATCAAGTTCTCCCGAATTATTGGACTCGGATCCAAAATTTCACCACTTTTTACGATTTTTCGATTCTGGCGGTTTTCCCTAGGGGTACCCCTAGGGAAATCCATAAAAATCCCGACGAGGCCAATTCCCGATGCGTTGTGACCGGCAAGCTTCCAGTAGCTATTCCGATCAAGTTCTCCCGAATTATTGGACTCGGATCCAAAATTTCACCACTTTTTACGATTTTTCGATTCTGGCGGTTTTCCCTAGGGGTACCCCTAGGGAAATCCATAAAAATCCCGACGAGGCCAATTCCCGATGCGTTGTGACCGGCAAGCTTCCAGTAGCTATTCCGATCAAGTTCTCCCGAATTATTGGACTCGGACCCAAAATTTCACCACTTTTTACGATTTTTTGATTCTGGGGATTTTCCCTAGGGGTACCCCTAGCGAAATCCGTAAAAATCCCGAAGAGGCCAATTCCCGATGCGTTGTGACCGGAAAGCTTCCAGTAGCTATTCCGATTAAGTTCTCCCGAATTATTGGACTAGGATCCAAAATTTCACCACTTTTTACGATTTTTCGATTCTAGCGATTTTCCCTAGTGGTACCCCTAGGGAAATCCGTAAAAATTCGTCAGATCCCGGCGAGACCAATTCCCGATGCGTTGTGACCGGCAAGCTTCCAGTAGCTATTCCGATCAAGTTCTCCCGAATTATTGGACTCGGATCCAAAATTTCACCACTTTTTACGATTTTTCGATTCTGGCGATTTTCCCTAGGGGTACCCCTAGGGAAATCCTTAAAAATCCCGACGAGGCCAATTCCCGATGCGTTGTGACCGGCAAGCTTCCAGTAGCTATTCCGATCAAGTTCTCCCGAATTATTGGACTCGGATCCAAAATTTCATCACTTTTTACGATTTTTCGATTCTGGCGGTTTTCCCTAGGGGTACCCCTAGGGAAATCCATAAAAATCCCGACGAGGCCAATTCCCGATGCGTTGTGACCGGCAAGCTTCCAGTAGCTATTCCGATCAAGTTCTCCCGAATTATTGGACTCGGATCCAAAATTTCACCACTTTTTACGATTTTTCGATTCTGGCGATTTTCCCTAGGGGTACACCTAGGGAAATTCATAAAAATTCGTCAGATTCCGTCGAGGCCAATTCCCGATGCGTTGTGACCGGCAAGCTTCCAGTAGCTATTTCGATCAAGTTCTCCCGAATTATTGGACTCGGATCCAAAATTTCACCACTTTTTATGATTTTTCGATTCTGGCGATTTTCCCTAGGGGTACCCCTAGGGAAATCCGTAAAAATCCCGACGAGGCCAATTCCCGATGCGTTGTGACCGGCAAGCTTCCAGTAGATATTTCGATCAAGTTCTCCCGAATTATTGGACTCGGATCCAAAATTTCATCACTTTTTACGATTTTTTGATTCTGGCGATTTTCCCTAGGTGTACCCCCAGGGAAATCCGTAAAAATCCCGACGAGGCCAATTCTCGATGCGTTGTGACCGACAAGCTTCCAGTAGCTATTCCGATCAAGTTCTCCCGAATTATTGGACTCAGATCCAAAATTTCATCACTTTTTACGATTTTTCGATTCTGGCGATTTTCCCTAGGTGTACCCTAGGGAAATCCGTAAAAATCCCGACGAGGCCAATTCCCGATGCGTTGTGACCGGCAAGCTTCCAGTAGCTATTCCGATCAAGTTCTCCCGAATTATTGTACTCGGATCCAAAATTTCACAACTTTTTACGATTTTTCGATTCTGGCGATTTTCCCTAGGGGTACCCCTAGGAAAATCCATAAAAATTCGTCAGATCCCGACGAGGCCAATTCCCGATTCGTTGTGACCGGCAAGCTTCCAGTAGCTATTTCGATCAAGTTCTCCCGAATTATTGGACTCGGACCCAAAATTTCACAACTTTTTACGATTTTTCGATTCTGGCGATTTTCCCTAGGGGTACCCCTAGGGAAATCCGTAAAAATCCCGACGAGGCCAATTCCCGATGCGTTGTGACCGGCAAGCTTCCAGTAGCTATTCCGATCAAGTTCTCCCGAATTATTGGACTCGGATCCAAAACTTCATCACTTTTTACGATTTTTCGATTTTGGCGATTTTCCCTAGGTGTACCCCTAGGGAAATCCGTAAAAATCCCGACGAGGCCAATTCCCGATGCGTTGTGACCGGCAAGCTTCCAGTAGCTATTCCGATCAAGTTCTCCCGAATTATTGGACTCGGACCCAAAATTTCACCACTTTTTACGATTTTTTGATTCTGGGGATTTTCCCTAGGGGTACCCCTAGCGAAATCCGTAAGAATCCCGAAGAGGCCAATTCCCGATGCGTTGTGACCGGAAAGCTTCCAGTAGCTATTCCGATTAAGTTCTCCCGAATTATTGGACTCGGATCCAAAATTTCACCACTTTTTACGATTTTTCGATTCTAGCGATTTTCCCTAGTGGTACCCCTAGGGAAATCCGTAAAAATTCGTCAGATCCCGGCGAGACCAATTCCCGATGCGTTGTGACCGGCAAGCTTCCAGTAGCTATTCCGATCAAGTTCTCCCGAATTATTGGACTCGGATCCAAAATTTCACCACTTTTTACGATTTTTCGATTCTGGCGATTTTCCCTAGGGGTACCCCTAGGGAAATCCGTAAAAATCCCGACGAGGCCAATTCCCGATGCGTTGTGACCGGCAAGCTTTCAGTAGCTATTCTGATCAAGTTCTCCCGAATTATTGGACTCGGATCCAAAATTTCATCACTTTTTACGATTTTTCGATTCTGGCGATTTTTCCTAGGGGTACCCCTAGGGAAATCCATAAAAATCCCGACGAGGCTAATTCCCGATGCGTTGTGACCGGCAAGCTTCCAGTAGCTATTCCGATCAAGTTCTCCCGAATTATTGGACTTGGATCCAAAATTTCACCACTTTTTACGATTTTTCGATTCTGGCGATTTTCCCTAGGGGTACCCCTAGGGAAATCCGTAAAAATTCGTCAGATTCCGACGAGGCCAATTCCCGATGCGTTGTGACCGGCAAGCTTCCAGTAGCTATTCCGATCAAGTTCTCCCGAATTATTGGACTCGGACCCAAAATTTCACCACTTTTTACGATTTTTCTATTCTGGCGATTTTCCCTAGGGGTACCCCTAGGGAAATCCGTAAAAATCCCGACGAGGCCAATTCCCGATGCGTTGTGACCGGCAAGCTTTCAGTAGCTATTCCGATCAAGTTCTCCAGAATTATTGGACTCGGATCCAAAATTTCATCACTTTTTACGATTTTTCGATTCTGGCGATTTTCCCTAGGGGTACCCTTAGGGAAATTCGTAAAAATTCGTCAGATTCCGACGAGGCCAATTCCCGATGCGTTGTGACCGGCAAGCTTCCAGTAGCTATTTCGATCAAGTTCTCCCGAATTATTGGACTCGGATCCAAAATTTCACCACTTTTTACGATTTTTCGATTCTGGCGATTTTCCCTATGGGTACCCCTAGGGAAATCCGTAAAAATCCCGACGAGGCCAATTCCCGATGCGTTGTGACCGGCAAGCTTCCAGTAGCTATTCCGATCAAGTTCTCCCGAATTATTGGACTCGGATCCAAAATTTCACCACTTTTTACGATTTTTCGATTCTGGCGGTTTTCCCTAGGGGTACCCCTAGGGAAATCCATAAAAATCCCGACGAGGCCAATTCCCGATGCGTTGTGACCGGCAAGCTTCCAGTAGCTATTCCGATCAAGTTCTCCCGAATTATTGGACTCGGACCCAAAATTTCACCACTTTTTACGATTTTTTGATTCTGGGGATTTTCCCTAGGGGTACCCCTAGCGAAATCCGTAAAAATCCCGAAGAGGCCAATTCCCGATGCGTTGTGACCGGAAAGCTTCCAGTAGCTATTCCGATTAAGTTCTCCCGAATTATTGGACTAGGATCCAAAATTTCACCACTTTTTACGATTTTTCGATTCTAGCGATTTTCCCTAGTGGTACCCCTAGGGAAATCCGTAAAAATTCGTCAGATCCCGGCGAGACCAATTCCCGATGCGTTGTGACCGGCAAGCTTCCAGTAGCTATTCCGATCAAGTTCTCCCGAATTATTGGACTCGGATCCAAAATTTCACCACTTTTTACGATTTTTCGATTCTGGCGATTTTCCCTAGGGGTACCCCTAGGGAAATCCTTAAAAATCCCGACGAGGCCAATTCCCGATGCGTTGTGACCGGCAAGCTTCCAGTAGCTATTCCGATCAAGTTCTCCCGAATTATTGGACTCGGATCCAAAATTTCATCACTTTTTACGATTTTTCGATTCTGGCGGTTTTCCCTAGGGGTACCCCTAGGGAAATCCATAAAAATCCCGACGAGGCCAATTCCCGATGCGTTGTGACCGGCAAGCTTCCAGTAGCTATTCCGATCAAGTTCTCCCGAATTATTGGACTCGGATCCAAAATTTCACCACTTTTTACGATTTTTCGATTCTGGCGATTTTCCCTAGGGGTACCCCTAGGGAAATTCATAAAAATTCGTCAGATTCCGTCGAGGCCAATTCCCGATGCGTTGTGACCGGCAAGCTTCCAGTAGCTATTTCGATCAAGTTCTCCCGAATTATTGGACTCGGATCCAAAATTTCACCACTTTTTATGATTTTTCGATTCTGGCGATTTTCCCTAGGGGTACCCCTAGGGAAATCCGTAAAAATCCCGACGAGGCCAATTCCCGATGCGTTGTGACCGGCAAGCTTCCAGTAGATATTTCGATCAAGTTCTCCCGAATTATTGGACTCGGATCCAAAATTTCATCACTTTTTACGATTTTTCGATTCTGGCGATTTTCCCTAGGTGTACCCCCAGGGAAATCCGTAAAAATCCCGACGAGGCCAATTCTCGATGCGTTGTGACCGGCAAGCTTCCAGTAGCTATTCCGATCAAGTTCTCCCGAATTATTGGACTCAGATCCAAAATTTCATCACTTTTTACGATTTTTCGATTCTGGCGATTTTCCCTAGGTGTACCCCTAGGGAAATCCGTAAAAATCCCGACGAGGCCAATTCCCGATGCGTTGTGACCGGCAAGCTTCCTGTAGCTATTCCGATCAAGTTCTCCCGAATTATTGTACTCGGATCCAAAATTTCACAACTTTTTACGATTTTTCGATTCTGGCGATTTTCCCTAGGGGTACCCCTAGGAAAATCCATAAAAATTCATCAGATCCCGACGAGGCCAATTCCCGATGCGTTGTGACCGGCAAGCTTCCAGTAGCTATTTCGATCAAGTTCTCCCGAATTATTGGACTCGGACCCAAAATTTCACAACTTTTTACGATTTTTCGATTCTGGCGATTTTCCCTAGGGGTACCCCTAGGGAAATCCGTAAAAATCCCGACGAGGCCAATTCCCGATGCGTTGTGACCGGCAAGCTTCCAGTAGCTATTCCGATCAAGTTCTCCCGAATTATTGGACTCGGATCCAAAACTTCATCACTTTTTACGATTTTTCGATTTTGGCGATTTTCCCTAGGTGTACCCCTAGGGAAATCCGTAAAAATCCCGACGAGGCCAATTCCCGATGCGTTGTGACCGGCAAGCTTCCAGTAGCTATTCCGATCAAGTTCTCCCGAATTATTGGACTCGGACCCAAAATTTCACCACTTTTTACGATTTTTTGATTCTGGGGATTTTCCCTAGGGGTACCCCTAGCGAAATCCGTAAAAATCCCGAAGAGGCCAATTCCCGATGCGTTGTGACCGGAAAGCTTCCAGTAGCTATTCCGATTAAGTTCTCCCGAATTATTGGACTCGGATCCAAAATTTCACCACTTTTTACGATTTTTCGATTCTAGCGATTTTCCCTAGTGGTACCCCTATGGAAATCCGTAAAAATTCGTCAGATCCCGGCGAGACCAATTCCCGATGCGTTGTGACCGGCAAGCTTCCAGTAGCTATTCCGATCAAGTTCTCCCGAATTATTGGACTCGGATCCAAAATTTCACCACTTTTTACGATTTTTCGATTCTGGCGATTTTCCCTAGGGGTACCCCTAGGGAAATCCGTAAAAATCCCGACGAGGCCAATTCCCGATGCGTTGTGACCGGCAAGCTTTCAGTAGCTATTCCGATCAAGTTCTCCCGAATTATTGGACTCGGATCCAAAATTTCATCACTTTTTACGATTTTTCGATTCTGGCGATTTTTCCTAGGGGTACCCCTAGGGAAATCCATAAAAATCCCGACGAGGCTAATTCCCGATGTGTTGTGACCGGCAAGCTTCCAGTAGCTATTCCGATCAAGTTCTCCCGAATTATTGGACTTGGATCCAAAATTTCACCACTTTTTACGATTTTTCGATTCTGGCGATTTTCCCTAGGGGTACCCCTAGGGAAATCCGTAAAAATTCGTCAGATTCCGACGAGGCCAATTCCCGATGCGTTGTGACCGGCAAGCTTCCAGTAGCTATTCCGATCAAGTTCTCCCGAATTATTGGACTCGCACCCAAAATTTCACCACTTCTTACGAATTTTCTATTCTGGCGATTTTCCCTAGGGGTACCCCTAGGGAAATCCGTAAAAATCCCGACGAGGCCAATTCCCAATGCGTTGTGACCGGCAAGCTTCCAGTAGCTATTCCGATCAAGTTCTCCCGAATTATTGTACTCGGATCCAAAATTTCACCACTTTTTACGATTTTTCGATTCTGGCGATTTTCCCTAGGGGTACCCCTAGGAAAATCCATAAAAATTCGTCAGATCCCGACGAGGCCAATTCCCGATGCGTTGTGACCGGCAAGCTTCCAGTAGCTATTTCGATCAAGTTCTCCCGAATTATTGGACTCGGACCCAAAATTTCACAACTTTTTACGATTTTTCAATTCTGGCGATTTTCCCTAGGAGTACCCCTAGGAAAATCCGTAAAAATCCCGACGAGACCAATTCCCGATACGTTGTGACCGGCAAGCTTCCAGTAGCTATTCCGATCAAGTTCTCCCGAATTATTGGACTCGGATCCAAAACTTCATCACTTTTTACGATTTTTCGATTCTGGCGATTTTCCCTAGGTGTACCCCTAGGGAAATCCGTAAAAATCCCGACGAGGCCAATTCCCGATGCGTTGTGACCGGCAAGTTTCCAGTAGCTATTCCGATCAAGTTCTCCCGAATTATTGGACTCGGACCCAAAATTTCACCACTTTTTATGATTTTTCGTTTCTGGCGATTTTCCCTAGGGGTACCCCTAGGGAAATCCGTAAAAATCCCGACGAGGCCAATTCCCGATGTGTTGTGACCGGCAAGCTTCCAGTAGCTATTCCGATCAAGTTCTCCCGAATTATTGAACTCGGATCCAAAATTTCAACACTTTTTACGATTTTTCGATTCTAGCGATTTTCCCTAGGCGTACCCCTAGGGAAATCCGTAAAAATTCGTCAGATCGCGACGAGGCCAATTCCCGATGCGTTGTGACCGGCAAGCTTCCAGTAGCTATTCCGATCAAGTTCTCCCGAATTATTGGACTCGGATCCAAAATTTCACCACTTTTTACAATTTTTCGATTCTGGCGTTTTTCCCGAGGGGTACCCCTAGGGAAATCCGTAAAAATCCCGACGAGGCCAATTCCCGATGCGTTGTGACCGGCAAGCTTTCAGTAGCTATTCCGATCAAGTTCTCCCGAATTATTGGACTCGGATCCAAAATTTCATCACTTTTTACGATTTTTCGATTCTGGCGATTTTCCCTAGGGGTACCCCTAGGGAAATCCATAAAAATCCCGACGAGCCCAATTCCCGATGCGTTGTGACCGGCAAGCTTCCAGTAGCTATTCCGATCAAGTTCTCCCGAATTATTGTACTCGGATCCAAAATTTCACCACTTTTTACGATTTTTCGATTCTGGCGATTTTCCCTAGGGGTACCCCTAGGAAAATCCATAAAAATTCGTCAGATCCCGACGAGGCCAATTCCCGATGCGTTGTGACCGGCAAGCTTCCAGTAGCTATTTCGATCAAGTTCTCCCGAATTATTGGACTCGGACCCTAAATTTCACAACTTTTTACGATTTTTCGATTCTGGCGATTTTCCCTAGGGGTACCCCTAGGGAAATCCGTAAAAATCCCGACGAGACCAATTCCCGATGCGTTGTGACCGGCAAGCTTCCAGTAGCTATTCCGATCAAGTTCTCCCGAATTATTGGACTCGGATCCAAAACTTCATCACTTTTTACGATTTTTCGATTCTGGCGATTTTCCCTAGGTGTACCCCTAGGGAAATCCGTAAAAATCCCGACGAGGCCAATTCTCGATGCGTTGTGACCAGCAAGTTTCCAGTAGCTATTCCGATCAAGTTCTCCCGAATTATTGGACTCGGACCCAAAATTTCACCACTTTTTATGATTTTTCGTTTCTGGCGATTTTCCCTAGGGGTACCCCTAGGGAAATCCGTGAAAATCCCGACGAGGCCAATTCCCGATGCGTTGTGACCGGCAAGCTTCCAGTAGCTATTCCGATCATGTTCTCCCGAATTATTGGACTCGGATCCAAAATTTCACCACTTTTTACGATTTTTCGATTCTGGTGATTTTCCCTAGGGATACCCCTAGGGAAATCCATAAAAATCCCGACGAGGCCAACTCCCGATGCGTTGTGACCGGCAAGCTTCCAGTAGCTATTCCGATCAAGTTCTCCCGAATTATTGGACTCGGATCCAAAATTTCACCACTTTTTACGATTTTTCGATTCTGGCGATTTTCCCTAGGGGTACCCCTAGGGAAATCCGTAAAAATCCCGACGAGGCCAATTAACGATGCGTTGTGACCGGCAAGCTTCCAGTAGCTATTCCGATCAAGTTCTCCCGAATTATTGTACTCGGATCCAAAATTTCACCACTTTTTACGATTTTTTCATTCTGGCGATTTTCCCTAGGGGTACCCCTAGGGAAATCCGTAAAAATTTGTCAGATCATGACGAGACCAATTCCCGATGCATTGTGACCGGCAAGCTTCCAGTAGCTATTCCGATCAAGTTCTCCCGAATTATTGGACTCGGACCCAAAATTTCACCACTTTTTACGATTTTTCGATTCTGGCGATTTTTCTTAGGGGTACCCCTAGGGAAATCCGTAAAAATTCGTCATATCCCGACGAGGCCAATTCCCAATGCGTTGTGACCGGCAAGCTTCCAGTAGCGATTCCGATCAAGTTCTCCCGAATTATTGGACTCGGATCCAAAATTTCACCACTTTTTACGATTTTTCGATTCTAGCGATTTTCCCTAGGGCTACCCCTAGGGAAATCCGTAAAAATTCCGACGAGGCCAATTCCCGATGCGTTGTGACCAGCAAGCTTCCAGTAGCTATTCCGATCAAGTTCTCCCGAATTATTGGACTCGGATCCAAAATTTCACCACTTTTTATGATTTTTCGATTCTGGCGATTTTCCCTAGGGGTACCCCTAGGGAAATTCGTAAAAATTCATCAGATCCCGACGAGGCCAATTCCCGATGCGTTGTGACCGGCAAGCTTCCAGTAGCTATTCCGATCATGTTCTCCCGAATTATTGGACTCGGATCCAAAATTTCACCACTTTTTACGATTTTTCGATTCTGGCGATTTTCCCTAGGGATACCCCTAGGGAAATCCGTAAAAATCCCGACGAGGCCAACTCCCGATGCGTTGTGACCGGCAAGCTTCCAGTAGCTATTCCGATCAAGTTCTCCCGAATTATTGGACTCGGATCCAAAATTTCACCACTTTTTACGATTTTTCGATTCTAGCGATTTTCCCTAGGGGTACCCCTAGGGAAATCCGTAAAAATTCGTCAGATCCTGACGTGGCCAATTCCCGATGCGTTTTGACCAGCAATCTTCCAGTAGCTATTCCGATCAAGTTCTCCCGAATTATTAGACTCGGATCCAAAATTTCACCACTTTTTACGATTTTTCGATTCTGGCGATTTTCCCTAGGGTACCCCTAGGGAAATCCGTAAAAATTTGTCAGATCCCGACGAGGCCAATTCCCGATGCGTTGTGACCGGCAAGCTTCCAGTAGCTATTCCGATCAAGTTCTCCCGAATTATTGGACTCGGATCAAAAATTTCACAACTTTTTACGATTTCTCGATTCTGGCGATTTTCCCTAGGGGTACCCTTAGGGAAATTAGTAAAAATTCGTCAGATCCCGACGAGGCCAATTCCCGATGCGTTGTGACCGGCAAGCTTCCAGTAGCTATTCCGATCAAGTTCTCCCGAATTATTGGACTCGGATCCAAAATTTCACCACTTTTTACGATTTTTCGATTCTGGCGATTTTCCCTAGGGGTACCCCTAGGAAAATCCGTAAAAATTCGTCAGATCCCGATGTAGACACCGGGTCTTGATACAGCTCAGACCAAGGTTACCTAATGATGATAATATTGTTATACACATTAAAACTACCCCCTCGCCTAAAATGATTTTGGCTTCCCCTTAGAAGAGTGGCCGCTCTAAAGCTGATGGATGTACATTTGACCAATTCTTTGGACTATTAAAAAATTGCCTCGATAAGAGCAAGGTCAGACTTTGAAAAGAGGGTTTAATCATGCATGAAAGGCATGAGCTCAAAAAAAAAAAAAAAAGAGAAGTGAAAGCAAAAAGAAGAAAAATAAAAAGAAAAAGAAAAATGAAAAATCCAAAAATGAATGAAAAATGAAAGAAAAAGAAGCAAAGAAAAAAGAAAAAAAGAAGAATCAAAAAGAGAGCTCAAAATGGTGACCAACTGACTAGTTTCAATGATTGCCCTTCTGATCTCAAGGAGCTAGAATGTTATCGAGCCCAAATTCAAGAATACTTTTGAGCCGAGAACGGTTCATCCATCAGTCGAGAAAATATCGCGGCCATTTTTCTCTAGCGACCTGATCTTTCTTTGACAGCCATCTACCAAAGCCTAAAATTACAACCAAAGTAAGACCTTTTGATTCTGGGTTCAGTCTTATCCAATTAGTGGAGATGACCTTTTAATAAGGTTTGGTACGTAAGAAGAGGCCTATGGTGTTTCTTGAGCTTCAAGCGAGAAGCCATGAGTGCATTAATGCATTCGAGTTAAGTCTCGTCTCCAACATTGCTTCTAAAATTTGCATTCAAAAGATTAAATGAGAGCAGAGAGAAAATATTCGATCATGAGAATAAAAAAGAGAGCTGATTGATAACAGGAGTTTGATGCTTTCAAGATCTATTCCGAGATTGGATGAGGTTTTGTTTCTTGATATTAATGCCAAATAATGATCATATATTATGAAATCAAATTTAAATATGTGCATTTATGCAATGGTATTGATGTAACCAGAATAGTTCATCTGATGTACAAAAGAAAAAAAAAGAAAAACACATAAAAAAAAAAGAAAAAAGGCCGTTAGAGATGAAAACCGTAATTGGCGCTCTAAGCAAAAGTTAGGCCAAAGGACAGGGTGAAAACATGAAAACAGGCAGTCTGTCCTAAAAAAAAAAAAAAAAAAAAGAAGAAGAAAAAAGCCGCTGGATTGGGTTGGATTCCTTCCAGGCAAAAATAAGGCACAGGGTCATGTGAAAATCCGAAAGGACGCATTTCCCGCTAAGAAAAGCTAGTGTGAAAATCCACAAGGGACGCACTACTTTAAAATAATGACTACAGGTTTAGGACGAGAACCTCATGATCCCCAAAGAGCATGAAATTCAAAGGCAATTCCAGAAGGCACTGATCTTACTGCAAATTGCAATCAAATCGGCTGTCGCCTCCAAATTCAATTAGAGGAATTTTTATATTGCATTGCTGCATACATACGCATCTCACGTGCATGCTCACAATTTTTTCTGTATATTTGCCTTTCTAAGTCTTACAGAAAAAGAGACTCACACCGGCAGAAACCGAGTGACGACATTATTCCATCCATCAATCAAGACAATCAATCCAAGTCCTCTGAGGAGGCAGAATTCTCCAAGTCCTCTGAGGAGGCAGAATCTCAAAGTCCTATGAGGAGGCAAATTCTTCAAGTCCTCTGAGGAGGCAAAACCTCAAAGTTCGCTGAGAAGGCAAATTCTCAAAACCCTCTGAGGAGGCAAAACTTCAAAGTCCTCTGAGGAGGCAAAATCTCAAGTCCTCTGAGGAGGCAAATTCTCTAAGTCCTCTGAGGAGGCAAAATCCCAAAGTCCTCTGAGGAGGCAAAATCTTGAAGTCCTCTGAGGAGGCAAATCTCAAAGTCCTCTGAGGAGGCAAAATCTCAAGTCCTCTGAGGAGGCAAAATCTTGAAGCCCTTTGAGGAGGCAAATCTTGAAGTTCTCTGAGGAGACAAATCTTGAAGTCCTCTGAGGAGGCAAAATCCTAAAGTCCTCTGAGGAGGCAGAATCTCAAAGTCCTCTGAGGAGGCAAAATCCTAAAGTCCTCCGAGGAGGCAAAACCTCAAAGTCCTCTGAGGAGGCAAAATCCTAAAGTCCTCTGAGGAGGCAGAACCTCAAAGTCCTCTGAGGAGGCAAAATCCTAAAGTCCTCTGAGGAGGCAGAATCTCAAAGTCCTCTGAGAAGGTAAAACCTTAAAGTCCTCTGAGGAGGTAAATCCTAAAGTCCTCTGAGGAGGCAAAACCTCAAAGTCCTCTGAGGAGGCAAAACTTCAAAGTCCTCTGAGGAGGCAAAACCTCAAAATCCTCTGAGGAGGCAAATTCTCAAAATCCTCTGAGGAGGCAAAATTCTCCAAGTCCTCTGAGGAGGCAAACCTCAAAGTCCTCTGAGGAGGCAAAACCTCAAAGTCCTCTGAGGAGGCAAAACTTCAAAGTCCTCTGAGGAGGCAAAACCTCAAAATCCTCTGAGGAGGCAAATTCTCAAAATCCTCTGAGGAGGCAAAATTCTCCAAGTCCTCTGAGGAGGCAAACCTCAAAGTCCTCTGAGGAGGCAAAACTTCAAAGTCCTCTGAGGAGGCAAATTCTCCAAGTCCTCTGAGGAGGCAAAACCTCAAAGTCTTCTGAGGAGGCAAATTCTCAAAATCCTCTGAGGAGGCAAAATTCTCCAAGTCCTCTGAGGAGGCAAACCTCAAAGTCCTCTGAGGAGGCAAAACCTCAAAGTCCTCTGAGGAGGCAGAATCTCGAAGTCCTCTGAGGAGGCAAACCTCAAAGTCCTCTGAAGAGGCAAAACCTCAAAGTCCTCTGAGGAGGCAAAACCTCAAAGTCCTCTGAGGAGGCAAACCTCGAAGTCCTCTGAGGAAGCAAACCTCAATGTCCTCTGAGGAGGCAAAACCTCAAAATTTTCTGAGGAGGCGAATACTAAAGTCCTCTGAGTAGGTAAAATCTTAAGAGAGATTCAACGCAGACAGCGAACAATAGGCTAGACACCGCACAGGTCAGATGCCGCAGCAACAAGGGTTAACACGTTGACAAATAGACGGTAACTACCCCAAAAAACTCCATTCAAACCAGGAGGACAACTGTCTCAGGTACGCGTCTCTTTTTTCTTTCTTTGAGTTTTGGCTAACTTAGGAACTCAGGCACTACGTTCCCCAAAACTGGGGGCAACTGTAGACACCGGGTCCTGATACAGCTCAGACCAAGGTTACCTAATGATGATAATATTTATTCAAAAATAGACAAAGAATGAAAGCACTTTTGCTCTCTATGGACTGGAATTTCAGCAGGGTATTTTAGGCAAATCTTAATAATTTTTATAAATAAAATATAAAAAAATAAAAATAAAAATAAAATATAAAAATGAAAAATTAAAATCGGGTTAATTTAATTAACTGGTATTATAGGATAGTTAAATTAAAGAGAAAACAAACTAGAAGGTAAGTATAGAGACTATTTAATTAGAATATATGACAATTAGAAAAATAAAAATAATTTAAGATAGAGAAGAGGGCATTTAGGAGAACTTACCTAAAAACCTAGGATATAAAACCAAACTAACCTAGACCTAAGAAAGGGGGGCGGCAGAAACAAAAAAAAAAAAAAAGAGAAGGAGAGTAAGGGAGCCGCCAAGAGAAAAGAAACCTGAAGAGCAAGAAATCAAAAAAAAAAAGAAAAACAGAGGAAAAGAGAGAGACAGACCCGAAAGCAAAAGAGAGGGTAAACCAAGGCAAATAGTGCAGACCCAAGAGCCAAGAGCAGACCCGAAGAGAGCCCGAAGTGCTTAAATTCTTTGATCTCAAACACAGATCTGAAGGTAACAAAAATAATTTTCTGGATCCCAGACAGTAAACTCTGTGCTTGAATATGTAAACCTCTGTTCTTTTATCTGGTCGTTGATTGATTTCCAATTTTATTTGTTTTGATTTCTGGTTAGTGATATTATGTGATAACTATTTGCTTCATCTTGCCCTGGGTTTGCTTAACATTTGCATTTTGTTTTTATAAATTAAAAGCCAAAACATCAAAAACCAGAGGATACTGTTCATCTTCTTCCTTAGGTATCAGTTTCGGTTTCTTCGATTCTTCTTTCTCTTGATTCTGTGATTTTGTATTTGATCTTGTTCTTTTGTTTGATAATAGTTTTCTTTAAGAGATTTTGTGCAAGTTTCTTGCTTTTATATAGTGTTTTTTTGCTGAAATTCCTTTTTTGTTTTCCTTCTTTGCTTTGCTGGTGGCGGAGCTGTCTCCAGACACCACCCGCGGACAGACGGTGGCCGGCGGCCATCAGTAGCTGCCCGTCCTGCCGGCCTGGCCCGTTGGTCCCCGTCCACCCGCGCATTGCCGGTTGCCTTCTTCCTTCCCCCTCGTGTTTGTTGCAATCGGTTTCCATCCCTGCGTGATGAACACTGTCACTTTTTTTTCTTTCATTTTGCATTGTATTTCCTGTGTTTTGGGCCAATCTACAGTAGTTTTTTTTTGTCTTCTTGCTTTGCCAATCACGTGATTTACATGTTATTTTGCATGGTTTTCATTTCAATTGGTTGGGCACTGTTTCTTCATTTCATTTATTTTACTTTTACTTTAGTTTTCTTCATTTATAGATGTTTTATTCTCTTTTGTTTTATTCTTTTATTTTATTTTGTTAATTTATTGTTTTTATTTAGTTTAACTATTATTACTACTTAAGGTTAATATACTATTATTATTATTATTATTATTATTATTCAATTTTCTGTTTTATTGTTATCATTATTATTATTATTTTATTATTATTATTATTATTATTATTATTATTATTATTTTTTTATTATTATATTTTTTATCATTAGTACTGTCATATTTTGTTAAATTCCATTTCATTTGCCATTACTTTGGTCACTCTCTCTTGCAATGATTCAGAATTGTTTTCGATTTTTCATTTATTTAATTTTGTTCATTTCATACAAACTCCAATTTTTTATTTTGCTAACATATTCTGTGTGTCATATTAATTTACTAAATTTATTTAACTTGAATGTCATCATTGTTGTAGTTATTTTATATATTGCTTACATACATTATATTATTATTATTATTATTATTATTATTATTAGTAAATCATATTCTTGCAAGGTGTTTTGCATTTTTTCTTCTCATAAGTTGGCCACTGTCAATTTTGCATGCATGTGTTTCTCTCATTCCATTTATTTATTTTCCTTTTCTCACGTAGGGCCCACGTTTGGTTTTCATCTCATGGCCACACTTCATTATTTATTCATTGTTAACATTGTTAATCTTGTATACTGTGCATCTTGCTAGCATTTTATCACTATTTTGTTTATTGCTCATGCAATTCGTTTTCCTACATTAATATGCTATTCATGGTTTTCTTTGTGCATTAAGAATTCTCATTAATAATTAATATAATATCTTGATTGGGTCATAAATTATTTGTTTACTGTAACTAATTAGGGACATTGTTTTGCCGGTTTATATGTTGCCAAAAACAATAAATGGTCTTAATTTGGAAAATAATTGTTGGCATGATGTATAATGGGATTTGTAGCTAATAAATTTTTAATCCTTTTTTTTTACGCTCAATTGACTGTTTAATTAAATGTTTAATTGATTATAAATTTATTTAATTAAATGCTCAATTGGTTATTTACTCTTATTTGTCATAATTGATTTAATTGATTGATCATTATATTATCTAAATAATTATTTAATTGATTATATGATTCGTTTCAAATAATCGTTTGTTCGCTTAATTTATTCAATTATTATTTATGTATATTATTCATTTGGCTAATTATTCACTTAATTTACATGCTCATTTGATTGTTTACATCACATTATTGATCTTGTTTAGTTCACTAACGTAATTTTATTTTGTTCTTTTTTAATGCCCAAAATGTGTTTACTTCACTTCGAGTGATATATCAAGAGGATCGGGGATCGGAAAAATTACATCTTTCGAGAACTTGGGTTTGCACCTTTTAATTATTGCATTTTATTTCCATGTGTTGTATGTAAAAATGCACTTTAAAACTTGCCTGCATCACAATAAAATCATTTCGTTTACAATAACTAAAATTGAGGACTTTTATTAATAAAATGGACCAATGTCCTACTTTTATCCAATAAAATCTCACCACCAAAATAGAGAACTAATTTTCATAAAATGGGATCACTCATCCCGATTTTCAAATAAATGTCCTAAAAATAGTTCTCTAATTTTTTTAAGTCAATAAAAGGAACCAATGTTCCTAAAATTCAATAAATGACCCGATTTATGTATGATTTATTTTAAAGTGTTCATTTATTTATGTTGGGCCCTTGTAATTTAAGTATTTGAGGCAAATTCTATTCTTCTAATATAATTTATTCATTTATTTATTTAGACGCTTTCTAATGTGGATGAGTTGCGCTTTAAATTCAATGCATGTTCGTGTGAGGAGAGGAATGGAATCGCGTTTCATTAAAAACTCATTTATAAAACTTAACTTAACTCATTAATAAAAGTAAAGTTCCGAACACCGTCTTTGGTTTAAGACTATCGAGGTTAGAGACCTCTCCCAAATTTTTGGGTGGCGACTCCTGAACACCTCAAGGTGCCTTTAGGCGTCATTAGGCTAGGTTGTTCTTCCCAATGTTCTATTGGGAGGAATACACCTATGATGTCTCATGGCGCCCATGATCGAAAAAGACGCGATCGATCCCTCGAGCCCCAAAAGGCAGGTTCAAAGAGGGCCTTGCTGTTCCTGCGCGCGTCACAGTGGCGACTCCACTGGGGATGATCGAAACTTTGCTTCGAAAGTGAGTTAAGTTAAGTTTTATAAATGAGTTATTAATGAAACCAAAATTCCATTTCTCTTCAAAATTGCATTGCACTCATTAGAGCCTTAGAATATGTTAGTTGGTCCCCTATTTATCCCGGTGCGTTCCTAAAATACGACTCTACTTTCACTCATTGTAGGGAAGTGTTCGGGATAATCACCAGCCCAAGTCTCGTGCCATTAATGGTATATCAAATGATGACCCGATCGGTCGTTATGCTCGTGATGAGCTAGACCCGTCGGCAGGGACCACGCTTGGGTAAACCTGAAGTAACACCACCCTCTGACTAAAGCTCATGTAATGACCATAGAAACTTCCACTAGGTTACGTGTACCTTAACAAATGTGCTTGATACGTGGGCCTTTATATATTAAACCAATTCAAGCTCATTAATTGGGCACTCATCAAAGGCTTTTATGCCCCGGTGGGCTCACTTTTAATATGTTTGAAAGGTCCAAATATATAATGGCCAAAATCCATGCGTATGTGCTTTAAATTATGAGTGTTATGCTGCTGGTTTTTCACCATGCACCATACGCGCCCATTGGGTTCCCCGTTAACCCATAGGTCAAGCCCACCTACGAAAGAGACCGCACTACCGCGTGTGTGGGAGTAACAAGGTTGGAAGGTGCTATGTGCTTGCATGTGGTTGTCTCTGTTGCATTAACACGATCATGCATTATTACTGTCATTCATGCATCATGCTAACAATTTTGATTTTTCAGCCATCATAGGCACGAATCCGTGGTCTAGGGGTTTAGACGACCGATTGGTAAGGAGAAGGTCTTTCTTTGAGTCAGTGGAGCAAGCTTCGTATTGGAGTCCAGAATCTCTATCGGATAGCACAGAATCCCTGGTTTCAGAACTATCATCAGACATGGCTAATCCAGATGCAAATGCCGCCCAAGATATGGATAGGAGAGTCCAAGAAATGGAGCGCAGATTTGAGGAGTTTGAGAGGAGAATGATGACGATGATGGGGAATTTAACTGCCGCCCTAATACCCCCAGCGGGCCAACAAGCTGCCACCGCTGCTGGAGGTCAAGCCGAACAGATTTCGATCAGGGAGGCTCCTCCTGCAGCAGTGGTCGAACCCCCTTCTGTTGTTGAGCCCAGGAATTTTCCTAACGTTGAGCATAGGAGGGTTGAGGAGCACAGGCCGGAAGAGGATTATGTGGAGGATGAACCCGAGAAGTCTATGTCAGTAAAAGCCAGATCTCCTAAGGAGGATGTTGCCCTGAAGAAAATAGAGGAGAGGGTTGAAGCAATGGCCCGTTTATTATCTGTAGGCAAGGGGATAAGCCCGGAAGACCGAGATTTGGATGATGAAGAAATGCTCCCTCAGAGGTTCAAAATGCCCGACTTGCCAAAATTCGATGGCACCTCAGATCCGTCCGTACATATCAAGCAATACACGCTTGTAATGAAAGGGACGATGCTCAGTAAAAGACAAAAAGTCGAGTATTTCTGCCTCAGTTTGGTTGGGCCCGCCGTTGATTGGTATTATGGTTTGGACCGAAGGGCGAGAGAAGACTGGGATTTGCTAACTGAAGAATTTCTAAAGCAGTATGACTGCAGCACCCGGATGGAGGTGACTTTGAAAGATCTGGAGCTCCTTCAGCAGAAGCCTAATGAATCCTTCCACGAATACCTTACTCGCTGGAGGAGTAGAGTGATGGAAATGAGGCGAAAGCCGGATACCCCTGATCAAATTCGGTTATTTATCCGAAATGCGAGTCCGTATCTGAGAGATGGACTAAAGATGAAAGGGTTAAGAGACTGGGGGTCTTTAAAGGACATCGCCATAGAGGCAGAGAGTGAACACCTGGCCAAGAAGGCGAATGGTGAAAGGTTTGCTGAAAAGAGATATAATGGTCAGGGGGCAAATGAGTGGGCAGACTCTGGTAGTGGCAACAGGCCTGAAGAGATCGCTGAGGTGTCAGCTGCGGGGGTAAAATGAAGGCGCTTTTCGAATTTGGGTCGACCTCTCTCATGGGTGTTAAAGAGACTGATCAAGGAGGAGAAGTTGCAGCCCCTATCGCCCAAGCCAGCCAAAACTCAAGGACAGCCAGGGCACAAAAGCGATGAGTATTGCGCTTTCCACCAGCATACAGGGCATATGACAGACCGTTGTGCGAGGCTAAGACATGAAATTCAGGACTTGATCGACAGTGGGCAGATCACTGATCCTGAACAGAGGAAAAATAAGTAGATGTCTGCTTGTGATATTGTGCCACCGCCGGTCTTCATGATTGGTTCGAGCCTGCCTGAATGGTATGTACTGCAAGATTTGTATGATAATGAATACATCACCATCACTCGCCTTGGAGCAGATGAAGAAGTGAATTCTGTAACGGTGGTAGATTGCTGGACAACTAGCGAGAGTGGGGAAGAAGATGAGGAGGAAAAAAAGGAGAGACCTAACCAGGTATTAGAAAGGGCTGATCCTCCGCAACAGATTGAAGAGACCCGCGCTTTAATTGCCCAAGAAATGGATAGAAGGTTTGAGGAGCTCGAAAGAAGGTTGTTAGCCACGATTAAAGAAAGGATGGATGCCATAGCGCTAGTTCTTCAAGCCCAAATTATGGCGAATACCCATAACCAAGTTGGGCCGGCTACAGCCGAAGAGGCCTGTACAGAGACGACCGCAACGTTTCCTTTTGCTTCCAAGCTCAAAGGCAAGGAACCGCTTGATTCACCAATTAGGCAGGGATGCAGCAAGAGGCCTACTTCAGAATGTAATATCGTGCCTAAAGAGGGCAGGGATCCAGTGAGGATATGCGCTCTAAGAAATGAGAGCCCGAGTATCTGCAACAGTAGTAAGGGCACTGATAGGAGGACGGGAGTATCAACCCTGAAAACAAATCAAAGGCGCTATTCTAATCTGGATAGACCCTTGTCATGGGTTTTTAAGAAGCTGGTGAAAATGGGGATGTTACAGCCAATGCCTCCCAAGCCTGCCAGAAACCATGGACAACCCAATCATAGGGCGGATCAATATTGCGCCTTCCATCAACACACTGGGCACTTGACAGATTATTGCCGGACCTTGAGGAATAAGATCCAAAACCTCATTGATTCCAAGGAGATCACCGACCCTGAGAAGAGGGAGAAAGAGAAGAAGCCGAGCTACAACGTAGTCCCTCCAACGAACATGTGATCGAGTCCAGTCTACCGGAACAGCCTTTTTTGCAAAAACCACAAGGAAATATCATGTATTTTGTCTTTGTATTTTGAGAACTCCTTATAATACTTTGGTTATGTAATATGATGAACAATATTTTGCGTATTTGTATATTATTTCTAATGATTTCACTTCTTATGATCATGATGCATTCATTCATTTTGACATTAATTCAATTAATACTACTACATTTAATATTGGAACTTTGGAAAATCCAAAGAAAATCTTGATGGCATCTGATATAACTCCTGAAGAGAGAGAGAGTCAGAGAGAATAAAAATAAGAAAAAAAAAACTAGTTGCAATTAGGAGATTGAATGAAAACTCACTAAGAGCACTAGAACCTTTCTGATTACCCGTCGAAGCGATCTCTGGATAAGATAGAACCTGAAAAATGATTTAGGCAATCTTTTCTTTGTATAGCTCTCTAAATGACTATTTCCTACCTTTATTCTGCAATCGCTTGCTAACCCGTTGAGCTTTTATGCTGGTATGCTGAATGCGTGCCAATTTTATTGTTATACACATTAAAACTACCCCCTCGCCTAAAATGATTTTGGCTTCCCCTTAGAAGAGTGGCCGCTCTAAAGCTGATGGATGTACATTTGAACAATTCTTTGGACTATTAAAAAATTGCCTCGATAAGAGCAAGTTCAGACTTTGAAAAGAGGGTTTAATCATGCATGAAAGGCATGAGCTCAAAAAAAAAAAAAAAAGAGAAGTGAAAGCAAAAAGAAGAAAAATAAAAAGAAAAAGAAAAATGAAAAATCCAAAAATGAATGAAAAATGAAAGAAAAAGAAGCAAAGAAAAAAGAAAAAAAGAAGTATCAAAAAGAGAGCTCAAAATGGTGACCAACTGACTAGTTTCAATGATTGCCCTTCTGATCTCAAGGAGCTAGAATGTTATCGAGCCCAAATTCAAGAATACTTTTGAGCCGAGAACGGTTCATCCATCAGTCGAGAAAATATCGCGGCCATTTTTCTCTAGCGACCTGATCTTTCTTTGACAGCCATCTACCAAAGCCTAACATTACAACCAAAGTAAGACCTTTTGATTCTGGGTTCAATCTTATCCAATTAGTGGAGATGACCTTTTAATAAGGTTTGGTACGTAAGAAGAGGCCTATGGTGTTTCTTGAGCTTCAAGCGAGAAGCCATGAGTGCATTAATGCATTCGAGTTAAGTCTCGTCTCCAACATTGCTTCTAAAATTTGCATTCAAAAGATTAAATGAGAGCAGAGAGAAAATATTCGATCATGAGAATAAAAAAGAGAGCTGATTGATAACAGGAGTTTGATGCTTTCAAGATCTATTCCGAGATTGGATGAGGTTTTGTTTCTTGAGATTAATGCCAAATAATGATCATATATTATGAAATCAAATTTAAATATGTGCATTTATGCAATGGTATTGATGTAACCAGAATAGTTCATCTGATGTACAAAAGAAAAAAAAAAGAAAAACAAATAAAAAAAAAGAAAAAAGGCCGTTAGAGATGAAAACCGTAATTGGCGCTCTAAGCAAAAGTTAGGCCAAAGGACAGGGTGAAAACCTGAAAACAGGCAGTCTGTCCTAAAAAAAAAAAAAAAAAAAAAGAAGAAAAAAGCCGCTGGATTGGGTTGGATTCCTTCCAGGCAAAAATAAGGCACAGGGTCATGTGAAAATCCGAAAGGACGCATTTCCCGCTAAGAAAAGCTAGTGTGAAAATCCACAAGGGACGCACTACTTTAAAATAATGACTACAGGTTTAGGACGAGAACCTCATGATCCCCAAAGAGCATGAAATTCAAAGGCAATTCCAGAAGGCACTGATCTTACTGCAAATTGCAATCAAATCGGCTGTCGCCTCCAAATTCAATTAGAGGAATTTTTATATTGCATTGCTGCATACATACGCATCTCACGTGCATGCTCACAATTTTTTCTGTATATTTGCCTTTCTAAGTCTTACAGAAAAAGAGACTCACACCGGCAGAAACCGAGTGACGACATCATTCCATCCATCAATCAAGACAATCAATCCAAGTCCTCTGAGGAGGCAGAATTCTCCAAGTCCTCTGAGGAGGCAGAATCTCAAAGTCCTCTGAGGAGGCAAATTCTTCAAGTCCTCTGAGGAGGCAAAACCTCAAAGTCCTCTGAGAAGGCAAATTCTCAAAACCCTCTGAGGAGGCAAAACTTCAAAGTCCTCTGAGGAGGCAAAATCTCAAGTCCTCTGAGGAGGCAAAATCTCAAAGTCCTCTGAGGAGGCAAATTCTCTAAGTCCTCTGAGGAGGCAAATTCTCTAAGTCCTCTGAGGAGGCAAAATCCCAAAGTCCTCTGAGGAGGCAAAATCTTGAAGTCCTCTGAGGAGGCAAATCTCAAAGTCCTCTGAGGAGGCAAAATCTCAAGTCCTCTGAGGAGGCAAAATCTTGAAGCCCTTTGAGGAGGCAAATCTTGAAGTTCTCTGAGGAGGGAAATCTTGAAGTCCTCTGAGGAGGCAAAATCCTAAAGTCCTCTGAGGAGGCAGAATCTCAAAGTCCTCTGAGGAGGCAAAATCCTAAAGTCCTCCGAGGAGGCAAAACCTCAAAGTCCTCTGAGGAGGCAAAATCCTAAAGTCCTCTGAGGAGGCAGAACCTCAAAGTCCTCTGAGGAGGCAAAATCCTAAAGTCCTCTGAGGAGGCAGAATCTCAAAGTCCTCTGAGAAGGCAAAACCTTAAAGTCCTCTGAGGAGGCAAATCCTAAAGTCCTCTGAGGAGGCAAAACCTCAAAGTCCTCTGAGGAGGCAAAACTTCAAAGTCCTCTGAGGAGGCAAATTCTCCAAGTCCTCTGAGGAGGCAAAACCTCAAAATCCTCTGAGGAGGCAAATTCTCAAAATCCTCTGAGGAGGCAAAATTCTCCAAGTCCTCTGAGGAGGCAAACCTCAAAGTCCTCTGAGGAGGCAAAACCTCAAAGTCCTCTGAGGAGGCAAAACTTCAAAGTCCTCTGAGGAGGCAAAACCTCAAAATCCTCTGAGGAGGCAAATTCTCAAAATCCTCTGAGGAGGCAAAATTCTCCAAGTCCTCTGAGGAGGCAAACCTCAAAGTCCTCTGAGGAGGCAAAACTTCAAAGTCCTCTGAGGAGGCAAATTCTCCAAGTCCTCTGAGGAGGCAAAATCTCAAAGTCTTCTGAGGAGGCAAATTCTCAAAATCCTCTGAGGAGGCAAAATTCTCCAAGTCCTCTGAGGAGGCAAACCTCAAAGTCCTCTGAGGAGGCAAAACCTCAAAGTCCTCTGAGGAGGCAGAATCTCGAAGTCCTCTGAGGAGGCAAACCTCAAAGTCCTCTGAAGAGGCAAAACCTCAAAGTCCTCTGAGGAGGCAAAACCTCAAAGTCCTCTGAGGAGGCAAACCTCGAAGTCCTCTGAGGAGGCAAACCTCAATGTCCTCTGAGGAGGCAAAACCTCAAAATTCTCTGAGGAGGCGAATACTAAAGTCCTCTGAGTAGGTAAAATCTTAAGAGAGATTCAACGCAGACAGCGAACAATAGGCTAGACACCGCACAGGTCAGATGCCGCAGCAACAAGGGTTAACACGTTGACAAATAGACGGTAACTACCCCAAACAACTCCATTCAAACCAGGAGGACAGCTGTCTCAGGTACGCGTCTCTTTTTTCTTTCTTTGAGTTTTGGCTAACTTAGGCACTCAGGCACTACGTTCCCCAAAACTGGGGGCAACTGTAGACACCAGGTCCTGATACAGCTCAGACCAAGGTTACCTAATGATGATAATATTTATTCAAAAATAGACAGAGAATGAAAGCACTTTGGCTCTCTATGGACTGGGATTTCAGCAGGGTATTTTAGGCAAATCTTAATAATTTTTATAAATAAAATATAAAAAAATAAAAATAAAAATAAAATATAAAAATGAAAAATTAAAATCGGGTTAATTTAATTAACTGGTATTATAGGATAGTTAAATTAAAGAGAAAACAAACTAGAAGGAAAGTATAGAGACTATTTAATTAGAATATATGACAATTAGAAAAATAAAAATAATTTAAGATAGAGAAGAGGGCATTTAGGAGAACTTACCTAAAAACCTAGGATATAAAACCAAACTAACCTAGACCTAAGAAAGGGGGGCGGCAGAAACAAAAAAAAAAAAAAGAGAAGGAGAGTAAGGGAGCCGCCAAGAGAAAAGAAACCTGAAGAGCAAGAAATCAAAAAAAAAAGAAAAACAGAGGAAAAGAGAGAGACAGACCCGAAAGCAAAAGAGAGGGTAAACCAAGGCAAATAGTGCAGACCCAAGAGCCAAGAGCAGACCCGAAGAGAGCCCGAAGTGCTTAAATTCTTTGATCTCAAACACAGATCTGAAGGTAACAAAAATAATTTTCTGGATCCCAGACAGTAAACTCTGTGCTTGAATATGTAAACCTCTGTTCTTTTATCTGGTCGTTGATTGATTTCCAATTTTATTTGTTTTGATTTCTGGTTAGTGATATTATGTGATAACTATTTGCTTCATCTTGCCCTGAGTTTGCTTAACATTTGCATTTTGTTTTTATAAATTAAAAGCCAAAACATCAAAAACCAGAGGATAATGTTCATCTTCTTCCTTAGGTATCAGTTTCGGTTTCTTCGATTCTTCTTTCTCTTGATTCTGTGATTTTGTATTTGATCTTGTTCTTTTGTTTGATAATAGTTTTCTTTAAGAGATTTTGTGCAAGTTTCTTGCTTTTATATAGTGTTTTTTTGCTGAAATTCCTTTTTTGTTTTCCTTCTTTGCTTTGCTGGTGGCGGAGCTGTCTCCAGACACCACCTGCGGACAGACGGTGGCCGGCGGCCATCAGTAGCTGCCCGTCCTGCCGGCCTGGCCTGTTGGTCCCCGTCCACCCGCGCATTGCCGGTTGCCTTCTTCCTTCCCCCTCGTGTTTGTTGCAATCGGTTTCCATCCCTGCGTGATGAACACTGTCACTTTTTTTTCTTTCATTTTGCATTGTATTTCCTGTGTTTTGGGCCAATCTACAGTAGTTTTTTTTGTCTTCTTGCTTTGCCAATCACGTGATTTACATGTTATTTTGCATGGTTTTCATTTCAATTGGTTGGGCACTGTTTCTTCATTTCATTTATTTTACTTTTACTTTAGTTTTCTTAATTTATAGATGTTTTATTCTCTTTTGTTTTATTCTTTTATTTTATTTTGTTAATTTATTGTTTTTATTTAGTTTAACTATTATTACTACTTAAGGTTAATATACTATTATTATTATTATTATTATTATTCAATTTTCTGTTTTATTGTTATCATTATTATTATTATTTTATTATTATTATTATTATTATTATTATTATTATTATTTTTTTATTATTATATTTTTTATCATTAGTACTGTCATATTTTGTTAAATTCCATTTCATTTGCCATTACTTTGGTCACTCTCTCTTGCAATGATTCAGAATTGTTTTCGATTTTTCATTTATTTAATTTTGTTCATTTCATACAAACTCCAATTTTTTATTTTGCTAACATATTCTGTGTGTCATATTAATTTACTAAATTTATTTAACTTGAATGTCATCATTGTTGTAGTTATTTTATATATTGCTTACATACATTATATTATTATTATTATTATTATTATTATTAGTAAATCATATTCTTGCAAGGTGTTTTGCATTTTTTCTTCTCATAAGTTGGCCACTGTCAATTTTGCATGCATGTGTTTCTCTCATTCCATTTATTTATTTTCCTTTTCTCACGTAGGGCCCACGTTTGGTTTTCATCTCATGGCCACACTTCATTATTTATTCATTGTTAACATTGTTAATCTTGTATACTGTGCATCTTGCTAGCATTTTATCACTATTTTGTTTATTGCTCATGCAATTCGTTTTCCTACATTAATATGCTATTCATGGTTTTCTTTGTGCATTAAGAATTCTCATTAATAATTAATATAATATCTTGATTGGGTCATAAATTATTTGTTTACTGTAACTAATTAGGGACATTGTTTTGCCGGTTTATATGTTGCCAAAAACAATAAATGGTCTTAATTTGGAAAATAATTGTTGGCATGATGTATAATGGGATTTGTAGCTAATAAATTTTTAATCCTTTTTTTTACGCTCAATTGACTGTTTAATTAAATGTTTAATTGATTATAAATTTATTTAATTAAATGCTCAATTGGTTATTTACTCTTATTTGTCATAATTGATTTAATTGATTGATCATTATATTATCTAAATAATTATTTAATTGATTATATGATTCGTTTCAAATAATCGTTTGTTCGCTTAATTTATTCAATTATTATTTATGTATATTATTCATTTGGCTAATTATTCACTTAATTTACATGCTCATTTGATTGTTTACATCACATTATTGATCTTGTTTAGTTCACTAACGTAATTTTATTTTGTTCTTTTTTAATGCCCAAAATGTGTTTACTTCACTTCGAGTGATATATCAAGAGGATCGGGGATCGGAAAAATTACATCTTTCGAGAACTTGGGTTTGCACCTTTTAATTATTGCATTTTATTTCCATGTGTTGTATGTAAAAATGCACTTTAAAACTTGCCTGCATCACAATAAAATCATTTCGTTTACAATAACTAAAATTGAGGACTTTTATTAATAAAATGGACCAATGTCCTACTTTTATCCAATAAAATCTCACCACCAAAATAGAGAACTAATTTTCATAAAATGGGATCACTCATCCCGATTTTCAAATAAATGTCCTAAAAATAATTCTCTAATTTTTTTAAGTCAATAAAAGGAACCAATGTTCCTAAAATTCAATAAATGACCCGATTTATGTATGATTTATTTTAAAGTGTTCATTTATTTATGTTGGGCCCTTGTAATTTAAGTATTTGAGGCAAATTCTATTCTTCTAATATAATTTATTCATTTATTTATTTAGACGCTTTCTAATGTGGATGAGTTGCGCTTTAAATTCAATGCATGTTCGTGTGAGGAGAGGAATGGAATCGCGTTTCATTAAAAACTCATTTATAAAACTTAACTTAACTCATTAATAAAAGTAAAGTTCCGAACACCGTATTTGGTTTAAGACTATCGAGGTTAGAGAACTCTCCCAAATTTTTGGGTGGCGACTCCTGAACACCTCAAGGTGCCTTTAGGCGTCATTAGGCTAGGTTGTTCTTCCCAATGTTCTATTGGGAGGAATACACCTATGATGTTTCATGGCGCCCATGATCGAAAAAGACGCGATCGATCCCTCGAGCCCCAAAAGGCAGGTTCAAAGAGGGCCTGGCTGTTCCTGCGCGCGTCACACCCGAAGAGGCTAATTCCCGATGCGTTGTGACCGGCAAGCTTCCAGTAGCTATTCCGATTAAGTTCTCCCGAATTATTGGACTCGGATCCAAAAGTTCACCACTTTTTACGATTTTTCGATTCTGGCGATTTTCCCTAGGGGTACCCCTAGGGAAATTTGTAAAAATCCCGACGAGGCCAATTCCCGATGCGTTGTGATCGGCAAGCTTCCAGTAGCTATTCCGATCAAGTTCTCCTGAATTATTCGACTCGGATCCAAAATTTCACCACTTTTTACGATTTTTCAATTCTGGCGATTTTCCCTAGGGGTACCCCTAGGGAAATCCGTAAAAATTCGTCAGATCCCGACGAGGCCAATTCCCGATGCGTTGTGACCGGCAAGCTTCCAGTAGCTATTCCGATCAAGTTCTCCCGAATTATTGGACTCGGATCCAAAATTTCACCACTTTTTACGATTTTTCGATTCTGGCGATTTTCCCTAGGGGTACCCCTAGTGAAATCCGTAAAAATCCCGACTAGGCCAATTAACGAAGCGTTGTG
This sequence comes from Excoecaria cochinchinensis, assembly GCA_947683425.1. Lineage (NCBI taxonomy): Eukaryota > Viridiplantae > Streptophyta > Magnoliopsida > Malpighiales > Euphorbiaceae > Excoecaria > Excoecaria cochinchinensis. The sequence goes on from CANTUQ010000304.1 coordinate 114,512, forward strand.
ACCGGCAAGCTTCCAGTAGCTATTCCGATCAAGTTCTCCGGATTTATTGGACTTGCATCCAAAATTTCACCACTTTTTACGATTTTTTGATTCTGGCGATTTTCCCTAGGGGTACCCCTAGGGAAATCCGTAAAAATTCGTTAGATCTCGACGAGGCCAATTCCCGATGCGTTGTGACCGGCAAGCTTCCAGTAGCTATTCCGATCAAGTTCTCCCGAATTATTGGACTCGGATCCAAAATTTCACCACTTTTTACGATTTTTTGATTCTGGCGATTTTTCCTAGGGGTACCCCTAGGGAAATCCGTAAAAATCCCGACGAGGCCAATTCCTGATGCGTTGTGACCGGCAAGCTTCCAGTAGCTATTCCGATCAAGTTCTCCCGAATTATTGGACTCGGATCCAAAATTTCACCACTTTTTACGATTTTTCGATTCTGGCGATTTTTCCTAGGGGTACCCCTAGGGAAATCCGTAAAAATCCAGACGAGACCAATTCCTGATGCGTTGTGACCGGCAAGCTTCCAGTAGCTATTCCGATCAAGTTCTCCCGAATTATTGGACTCGGATCCAAAATTTCACCACTTTTTACGATTTTTCGATTCTGGCGATTTTCCCTAGGGGTACCCCTAAGGAAATCCGTAAAAATTCGTCAGATCCCGACGAGGCCAATTCCCGATGCGTTGTGACCGGCAAGCTTCCAGTAGCTATTCCGATCAAGTTCTCCCGAATTATTGGACTCGGATCAAAAATTTCACCACTTTTTACGATTTTTCGATTCTAGCGATTTTTCCTAGTGGTACCCCTAGGAAAATCCGTAAAAATTCGTCAGATCCCGACGAGACCAATTCCCGATGCGTTTTGACCGGCAATCTTGCAGTAGCTATTCCGATCAAGTTCACCCGAATTATTGGACTCGGATCCAAAATTTCACCACTTTTTACAATTTTTCGATTCTGGCGATTTTCCCTAGGGGTACCCCTAGGGAAATCCGTAAAAATCCTGACGAGGCCAATTCCCGATGCGTTGTGACCGGCAAGCTTCCAGTAGCTATTCCGATAAAGTTCTCCCGAATTATTGGACTCGGATCAAAAATTTCACCACTTTTTACGATTTTTCGATTCTGGCGATTTTCCCTAGGGGTACCCCTAGGGAAATCCGTAAAAATTCGTCAGATCCCGACGAGACCAATTCCCGATGCGTTGTGACCGGCAAGCTTCCAGTAGCTATTCCGATCAAGTTCTCCCGAATTATTGGACTCGGATCCAAAATTTCACCACTTTTTACGATTTTTCGATTCTGGCGATTTTCCCTAGGGGTACCCCTAGCGAAATCCGTAAAAATCCCGACGAGGCCAATTAACGATGCGTTGTGACAGGCAAGCTTCCAGTAGCTATTCAGATCAAGTTTTCCCGAATTATTGGACTCGGATCAAAAATTTCACCACTTTTTACGATTTTTTGATTCTGGCGATTTTCCCTTGGGGTACCCCTAGGGAAATCCGTAAAAATTCGTCAGATCCCGACGAGGCCAATTCCCGATGCGTTGTGACCGGCAAGCTTCCAGTAGCTATTCCGATCAAGTTCTCCTGAATTATTGGACTCGGATCCAAAATTTCACCACTTTTTACGATTTTTCGATTCTGGCGATTTTCCCAAGGAATACCGCTAGGCAAATCCGTAAAAATTTGTCATATCCCGACGAGGCCAATTCCCGATGCGTTGTGACCGGCAAGCTTCCAGTAGCTATTCCGATCAAGTTCTCCCGAATTATTGGACTCGGATCAAAAATTTCACCACTTTTTACGATTTTTCGATTCTCGCGATTTTCCCTAGGGGTACCCCTAGGAAAATCCGTAAAAATTCGTCAGATCCCGACGAGGCCAATTCCCGATGCGTTGTGACCGGCAAGCTTCCAGTAGCTATTCCGATCAAGTTCTCCCGAATTATTGGACTCGGATCCAAAATTTCACCACTTTTTACGATTTTTCGAGTCTGGAGATTTTCCCTAGGGGTACCCCTAGCGAAATCCATAAAAATCCCGACGAGGCCAATTAACGATGCGTTGTGACCGGCAAGCTTCCAGTAGCTAATCCGATCAAGTTTTCCCGAATTATTGGACTCGGATTAAAAATTTCACCACTTTTTACGATTTTTTTATTCTGGCGATTTTCCCTAGGGGTACCCCTAGGGAAATCCGTAAAAATCCCGACGAGTCCAATTCCCGATGCGTTGTGACCGGCAAGCTTCCAGTAGCTATTCCGATCAAGTTCTCCCGAATTATTGGACTCGGATCCAAAATTTCACCACTTTTTACGATTTTTCGATTCTGGCGATTTTCCCTAGGGGTACCCCTAGGGAAATCCGTAAAAATTCGTCAGATCCCGACGAGGCCAATTCCCGATGCGTTGTGACCGGCAAGCTTCCAGTAGCTATTCCGATCAAGTTCTCCCGAATTATTGGACTCGGATCCAAAATTTCACCACTTTTTACGATTTTTCGATTCTGGCGATTTTCCCTAGGGGTACCCCTAGGGAAATCCGTAAAAATTCGTCAGATCCCGACGAGGCCAATTCCCGATGCGTTGTGACCGGCAAGCTTCCAGTAGCTATTCCGATCAAGTTCTCCCGAATTATTGGACTCGGATCAAAAATTTCATCACTTTTTACGATTTTTCGATTCTAGCGATTTTTCCTAGTGGTACCCCTAGGAAAATCCGTAAAAATTCGTCAGATCCCGACGAGGCCAATTCCCGATGCGTTTTGACTGGCAATCTTCCAGTAGCTATTCCGATCAAGTTCACCCTAATTATTGGACTCGGATCCAAAATTTCACCACTTTTTACAATTTTTCGATTCTGGCGATTTTCCCTAGGGGTACCCCTAGGGAAATCCGTAAAAATCCTGACGAGGCCAATTCCCGATGCGTTGTGACCGGCAAGCTTCCAGTAGCTATTCCGATAAAGTTCTCCCGAATTATTGGACTCGGATCAAAAATTTCACCACTTTTTACGATTTTTCGATTCTGGCGATTTTCCCTAGGGGTACCCCTAGGGAAATCCGTAAAAATTCGTCAGATCCCGACGAGACCAATTCCCGATGCGTTGTGACCGGCAAGCTTCCAGTAGCTATTCCGATCAAGTTCTCCCGAATTATTGGACTCGGATCCAAAATTTCATCACTTTTTACGATTTTTCGATTCTGGCGATTTTCCCTAGGGGTACCCCTAGGGAAATCCGTAAAAATTCGTCAGATCCCGACGAGGCCAATTCCCGATGCGTTGTGACCGGCAAGCTTCCAGTAGCTATTCCGATCAAGTTCTCCCGAATTATTGGACTCGGATCCAAAATTTCACCACTTTTTACGATTTCTCGATTCTGGCGATTTTCCCTAGGGGTACCCCTAGGGAAATCCGTAAAAATTCGTCAGATCCCGACGAGGCCAATTCCCGATGCGTTGTGACCGGCAATCTTCCAGTAGCTATTCCGATCAAGTTCTCCTGAATTATTGGACTCGGATCCAAAATTTCACCACTTTTTACGATTTTTCGATTCTGGCGATTTTCCCAAGGAATACCCCTAGGCAAATCCGTAAAAATTTGTCATATCCCGACGAGGCCAATTCCCGATGCGTTGTGACCGGCAAGCTTCCAGTAGCTATTCCGATCAAGTTCTCCCGAATTATTGGACTCGGATCAAAAATTTCACCACTTTTTACGATTTTTCGATTCTCGCGATTTTCCCTAGGGGTACCCCTAGGAAAATCCGTAAAAATTCGTCAGATCCCGACGAGGCCAATTCCCGATGCGTTGTGACCGGCAAGCTTCCAGTAGCTATTCCGATCAAGTTCTCCCGAATTATTGGACTCGGATCCAAAATTTCACCACTTTTTACGATTTTTCGATTCTGGCGATTTTCCCTAGGGGTACCCCTAGGGAAATCCGTAAAAATTCGTCAGATCCCGACGAGGCCAATTCCCGATGCGTTGTGACCGGCAAGCTTCCAGTAGCTATTCCGATCAAGTTCTCCCGAATTATTGGAATCGGATCCAAAATTTCACCACTTTTTACGATTTTTCGATTCTGGCGATTTTCCCTAGGGGTGCCCCTAGGGAAATCCGTAAAAATTCGTCAGATCCCGACGAGGCCAATTCTTGATGCGTTGTGACCGACAAGCTTCCAGTAGCTATTCCGATCAAGTTCTCCCGAATTATTGGACTCGGATCATAAATTTCACCACTTTTTACGATTTTTCGATTCTGGCGATTTTCCCTAGGGGTACCCCTAGGGAAATCCGTAAAAATCCCGACGAGGCCAATTCCCGATGCGTTGTGACCGACAAGCTTCCAGTAGCTATTCCGATCAAGTTCTCCCGAATTATTGGACTCGGATCCCAAATTTCACCACTTTTTACGATTTTTCGATTCTGGAGATTTTCCCTAGGGGTACCCCTAGCGTAATCCATAAAAATCCCGACGAGGCCAATTAACGATGCGTTGTGACCGGCAAGCTTCCAGTAGCTAATCCGATCAAGTTTTCCCGAATTATTGGACTCGGATTAAAAATTTCACCACTTTTTACGATTTTTTGATTCTGGCGATTTTCCCTAGGGGTACCCCTAGGGAAATCCGTAAAAATCCCGACGAGGCCAATTCCCGATGCGTTGTGACCGGCAAGCTTCCAGTAGCTATTCCGATCAAGTTCTCCCGAATTATTGGACTCGGATCCAAAATTTCACCACTTTTTACGATTTTTCGATTCTGGCGATTTTCCCTAGGGGTACCCCTAGGGAAATCCGTAAAAATTCGTCAGATCCCGACGAGTCCAATTCCCGATGCGTTGTGACCGGCAAGCTTCCAGTAGCTATTCCGATCAAGTTCTCCCGAATTATTGGACTCGGATCCAAAATTTCACCACTTTTTACGATTTTTCGATTCTGGCGATTTTCCCTAGGGGTACCCCTAGGAAAATCCGTAAAAATTCGTCAGATCCCGACGAGGCCAATTCCCGATGCGTTGTGACCGACAAGCTTCCAGTAGCTATTCCGATCAAGTTCTCCCGAATTATTGGACTTGGATCCAAAATTTCACCACTTTTTACGATTTTTCGATTCTGGCGATTTTCCCTAGGGGTACCCCTAGGGAAATCCGTAAAAATTCGTCAGATCCCGACGAGGCCAATTCCCGATGCGTTGTGACCGACAAGCTTCCATTAGCTTTTCCGATCAAGTTCTCCCGAATTATTGGACTCGGATCCAAAATTTCACCACTTTTTACGATTTTTCGATTCTGGCCATTTTCCCTAGGGGTACCCCTAGGGAAATCCGTAAAAATCCCGACGAGGCCAATACCCGATGCGTTGTGATCGGCAAGCTTCCAGTAGCTATTCCGATCAAGTTCTCCCGAATTATTGGACTCGGATCCAAAATTTCACCACTTTTTACGATTTTTCGATTCTGGCGATTTTCCCTAGGGAAATCCGTAAAAATTCGTCAGATCCCGACGAGGCCAATTCCCGATGCGTTGTGACCGGCAAGCTTCCAGTAGCTTTTCCGATCAAGTTCTCCCGAATTATTGGACTCGGATCCAAAATTTCACAACTTTTTACGATTTTTCGATTCTGGCGATTTTCCCTAGGGGTACCCCTAGGGAAATCCGTAAAAATTCGTCAGATCCCGACGAGGCCAATTCCCGATGCGTTGTGACCGGCAAGCTTCCAGTAGCTATTCCGATTAAGTTCTCCCGAATTATTGGACTCGGATCCAAAATTTCACCACTTTTTACGATTTTTCGATTCTGGCGATTTTCCCTAGGGGTGCCCCTAGGGAAATCCGTAAAAATTCGTCAGATCCCGACGAGGCCAATTCTTGATGCGTTGTGACCGACAAGCTTCCAGTAGCTATTCCGATCAAGTTCTCCCGAATTATTGGACTCGGATCATAAATTTCACCACTTTTTACGATTTTTTGATTCTGGCGATTTTCCCTAGGGGTACCCCTAGGGAAATCCGTAAAAATCCCGACGAGGCCAATTCCCGATGCGTTGTGACCGACAAGCTTCCAGTAGCTATTCCGATCAAGTTCTCCCGAATTATTGGACTCGGATCCCAAATTTTACCACTTTTTACGATTTTTCGATTCTGGCGATTTTCCCTAGGGGTACCCCTAGGGAAATCCGTAAGAATTCGTCAGATCCCGACGAGGCCAATTCCCGATGCATTGTGACCGGCAAGATTCCAGTAGCTATTCCGATCATGTTCTCCCGAATTATTGGACTCGGATCCAAAATTTCACCACCTTTTACGGTTTTTGGATTCTGGCGATTTTCCCTAGGGGTACCCCTAGGGAAATCCGTAAAAATTCGTCAGATCCCGACGAGGCCAATTCCCGATGCGTTGTGACCGACAAGCTTCCAGTAGCTATTCCGATCAAGTTCTCCCGAATTATTGGACTCGGATCCAAAATTTCACCACTTTTTACGATTTTTCGATTCTGGCGATTTTCCCTAGGGAAATCCGTAAAAATTCGTCAGATCCCGACGAGGCCAATTCCCGATGCGTTGTGACCGGCAAGCTTCCAGTAGCTTTTCCGATCAAGTTCTCCCGAATTATTGGACTCGGATCCAAAATTTCACAACTTTTTACGATTTTTCGATTCTGGCGATTTTCCCTAGGGAAATCCGTAAAAATTCGTCAGATCCCGACGAGGCCAATTCCCGATGAGTTGTGACCGGCAAGCTTCCAGTAGCTATTCCGATCAAGTTCTCCCGAATTATTGGACTCGGATCCAAAATTTCACCACTTTTTACGATTTTTCGATTCTGGCGATTTTCCCTAGGGGTACCCCTAGGGAAATCCGTAAAAATTCATCAGATCCCGACGAGGCCAATTTTCGATGCGTTGTGACCGGCAAGCTTCCAGTAGCTATTCCGATCAAGTTCTCCCGAATTATTGGACTCGGATCCAAAATTTCACCACTTTTTACGATTTCTCGATTCTGGCGATTTTCCCTAGGGGTACCCCTAGGGAAATCTGTAAAAATTCGTCAGATGCCGACGAGGCCAATTCCCGATGCGTTGTGACCGGCAAGCTTCCAGTAGCTATTCCGATCAAGTTCTCCCGAATTATTGGACTCGGATCCAAAATTTCACCACTTTTTACGATTTTTCGATTCTGGCGATTTTCCCTAGGGGTACCCCTAGGGAAATCCGTAAAAATTCGTCAGATCCCGACGAGGCCAATTCCCGATGCGTTGTGACCGACAAGCTTCCAGTAGCTATTCCGATCAAGTTCTCCCGAATTATTGGACTTGGATCCAAAATTTCACCACTTTTTACGATTTTTCGATTCTGGCGATTTTCCCTAGGGGTACCCCTAGGGATATCCGTAAATATTCGTCAGATCCCGACGAGGCCAATTCCCGATGCGTTGTGACCGGCAAGCTTCCAGTAGCTATTCCGATCAAGTTCTCCCGAATTATTGGACTCGGATCCAAAATTTCACCACTTTTTACGATTTCTCGATTCTGGCGATTTTTCCTAGGGGTACCCCTAGGGAAATCTGTAAAAATTCGTCAGATCCCGACGAGGCCAATTCCCGATGCGTTGTGACCGGCAAGCTTCCAGTAGCTATTCCGATCAAGTTCTCCCGAATTATTGGACTCGGATCCAAAATTTCACCACTTTTTACGATTTTTCGATTCTGGCGATTTTCCCTAGGGGTACCCCTAGGGAAATCCGTAAGAATTCGTCAGATCCCGACGAGGCCAATTCCCGATGCGTTGTGACCGGCAAGCTTCCAGTAGCTATTCCGATCAAGTTCTCCCGAATTATTGGACTCGGATCAAAAATTTTACCACTTTTTACGATTTTTCGATTCTGGCGATTTTCCATAGGGGTACCCCTTGGGAAATCCGTAAAAATTCGTCAGATCCCGACGAGGCCAATTCCCGATGCGTTGTGACCGGCAAGCTTCCAGTAGCTATTCCGATCAAGTTCTCCCGAATTATTGGACTCGGATCCAAAATTTCACCACTTTTTATGATTTTTCGATTCTGGCGATTTTCCCTAGGGGTACCCCTAGGGAAATCCGTAAAAATTCGTCAGATGCCAATTCCCGATGCGTTGTGACCGGCAAGCTTCCAGTAGCTATTCCGATCAAGTTCTCCCGAATTATTGGACTCGGATCCAAAATTTCACCACTTTTTACGATTTTTCGATTCTGGCGATTTTCCCTAGGGGTACCCCTAGGGAAATCCGTAAAAATTCATTAGATCCCGACGAGGCCAAGTCCCGATGCATTGTGACCGGCAAGCTTCCAGTAGCTATTCCGATCAAGTTCTCCCGAATTATTGGACTCGGATCCAAAATTTCACCACTTTTTACGATTTTTCGATTCTGGCGATTTTCCCTAGGGGTACCCCTAGGGAAATCCGTAAAAATTCGTCAGATCCCGACGAGGCCAATTCCCGATGCGTTGTGACCGGCAAGCTTCCAGTAGCTATTCCGATCAAGTTCTCCCGAATTATTGGACTCCGATCCAAAATTTCACCACTTTTTACGATTTTTCGATTCTGGCCATTTTCCCTAGGGGTACCCCTAGGGAAATCCGTAAAAATCCCGACGAGGCCAATACCCGATGCGTTGTGATCGGCAAGCTTCCAGTAGCTATTCCGATCAAGTTCTCCCGAATTATTGGACTCGGATCCAAAATTTCACCACTTTTTACGATTTTTCGATTCTGGCGATTTTCCCTAGGGAAATCCGTAAAAATTCGTCAGATCCCGACGAGGCCAATTCCCGATGCGTTGTGACCGGCAAGCTTCCAGTAGCTTTTCCGATCAAGTTCTCCCGAATTATTGGACTCGGATCCAAAATTTCACAACTTTTTACGATTTTTCGATTCTGGCGATTTTCCCTAGGGAAATCCGTAAAAATTCGTCAGATCCCGACGAGGCCAATTCCCGATGAGTTGTGACCGGCAAGCTTCCAGTAGCTATTCCGATCAAGTTCTCCCGAATTATTGGACTCGGATCCAAAATTTCACCACTTTTTACGATTTTTCGATTCTGGCGATTTTCCCTAGGGGTACCCCTAGGGAAATCCGTAAAAATTCGTCAGATCCCGACGAGGCCAATTCCCGATGCGTTGTGACCGACAAGCTTCCATTAGCTTTTCCGATCAAGTTCTCCCGAATTATTGGACTCGGATCCAAAATTTCACCACTTTTTACGATTTTTCGATTCTGGCGATTTTCCCTAGGGGTACCCCTAGGGAAATCCGTAAAAATTCGTCAGATCCCGACGAGGCCAATTCCCGATGCGTTGTGACCGGCAAGCTTCCAGTAGCTATTCCGATCAAGTTCTCCCGAATTATTGGACTCGGATCCAAAATTTCACCACTTTTTACGATTTCTCGATTCTGGCGATTTTCCCTAGGGGTACCCCTAGGGAAATCCGTAAAAATTCGTCAGATCCCGACGAGGCCAATTCCCGATGCGTTGTGACCGGCAAGCTTCCAGTAGCTATTCCGATCAAGTTCTCCCGAATTACTGGACTCGGATCCAAAATTTCACCACTTTTTACGATTTTTCGATTCTGGCGATTTTCCCTAGGGGAGCCCCTAGGGAAATCCGTAAAAATTCGTCAGATCCCGACGAGGCCAATTCTTGATGCGTTGTGACCGACAAGCTTCCAGTAGCTATTCCGATCAAGTTCTCCCGAATTATTGGACTCGGATCATAAATTTCACCACTTTTTACGATTTTTCGATTCTGGCGATTTTCCCTAGGGGTACCCCTAGGGAAATCCGTAAAAATCCCGACGAGGCCAATTCCCGATGCGTTGTGACCGACAAGCTTCCAGTAGCTATTCCGATCAAGTTCTCCCGAATTATTGGACTCGGATCCCAAATTTTACCACTTTTTACGATTTTTCGATTCTGGCGATTTTCCCTAGGGTACCCCTAGGGAAATCCGTAAGAATTCGTCAGATCCCGACGAGGCCAATTCCCGATGCATTGTGACCCGGCAAGATTCCAGTAGCTATTCCGATCATGTTCTCCCGAATTATTGGACTCGGATCAAAAATTTCACCACCTTTTACGGTTTTTGGATTCTGGCGATTTTCCCTAGGGGTACCCCTAGGGAAATCCGTAAAAATTCGTCAGATCCCGACGAGGCCAATTCCCGATGCGTAGTGACCAGCAAACTTCCAGTAGCTATTCCGATCAAGTTCTCCCGAATTATTGGACTCGGATCCAAAATTTCACCACTTTTTACGATTTTTCGATTCTGGCGATTTTCCCTAGGGGTACCCCTAGGGAAATCCGTAAAAATTCGTCAGATCCCGACGAGTCCAATTCCCGATGCGTTGTGACCGGCAAGCTTCCAGTAGCTATTCCGATCAAGTTCTCCCGAATTATTGGACTCGGATCCAAAATTTCACCACTTTTTACGATTTTTCGATTCTGGCGATTTTCCCTAGGGGTACCCCTAGGGAAATCCGTAAAATTCGTCAGATCCCGACGAGTCCAATTCCCGATGCGTTGTGACCGGCAAGCTTCCAGTAGCTATTCCGATCAAGTTCTCCCGAATTATTGCACTCGGATCCAAAATTTCACCACTTTTTACGATTTCTCGATTCTGGCGATTTTCCCTAGGGGTACCCCTACGGAAATCCGTAAAAATTCGTCAGATCCCGACGAGGCCAATTCCCGATGCGTTGTGACCGGCAAGCTTCCAGTAGCTATTCGATCAAGTTCTCCCGAATTATTGGACTCGGATCCAAAATTTCACCACTTTTTACGATTTCTCGATTCTGGCGATTTTCCCTAGGGGTACCCCTAGGGAAATCCGTAAAAATTCGTCAGATCCCGACGAGGCCAATTCCCGATGCGTTGTGACCGGCAAGCTTCCAGTAGCTATTCCGATCAAGTTCTCCCGAATTATTGGACTCGGATCCAAAATTTCACCACTTTTTACGATTTCTCGATTCTGGCGATTTTCCCTAGGGGTACCCCTAGGAAATCCGTAAAAATTCGTCAGATCCCGACGAGGCCAATTCCCGATGCGTTGTGACCGGCAAGCTTCCAGTAGCTATTCCGATCAAGTTCTCCCGAATTATTGGACTCGGATCCAAAATTTCACCACTTTTTACGATTTCTCGATTCTGGCGATTTTCCCTAGGGGTACCCCTAGGGAAATCCGTAAAAATTCGTCAGATCCCGACGAGGCCAATTCCCGATGCGTTGTGACCGGCAAGCTTCCAGTAGCTATTCCGATCAAGTTCTCCCGAATTATTGGACTCGGATCCAAAATTTCACCACTTTTTACGATTTTCGATTCTGGCGATTTTCCCTAGGGGTACCCCTAGGGAAATCCGTAAGAATTCGTCAGATCCCGACTAGGCCAATTCCCGATGCGTTGTGACCGGCAAGCTTCCAGTAGCTATTCCGATCAATTTCTCCCGAATTATTGGACTCGGATCAAAAATTTTACCACTTTTTACGATTTTTCGATTCTGGCGATTTTCCATAGGGGTACCCCTTGGGAAATCCGTAAAAATTCGTCAGATCCCGACGAGGCCAATTCCCGATGCGTTGTGACCGGCAAGCTTCCAGTAGCTATTCCGATCAAGTTCTCCCGAATTATTGGACTCGGATCCAAAATTTCACCACTTTTTATGATTTTTCGATTCTGGCGATTTTCCCTAGGGGTACCCCTAGGAAAATCCGTAAAAATTCGTCAGATGCCAATTCCCGATGCGTTGTGACCGGCAAGCTTCCAGTAGCTATTCTGATCAAGTTCTCCCGAATTATTAGACTCGGATCCAAAATTTCACCACTTTTTACGATTTTTCGATTCTGGCGATTTTCCCTAGGGGTACCCCTAGGGAAATCCGTAAAAATTCATCAGATCCCGACGAGGCCAATTCCCGATGCGTTGTGACCCGGCAAGCTTCCAGTAGCTATTCCGATCAAGTTCTCCCGAATTATTGGACTCGGATCCAAATTTCACCACTTTTTACGATTTTTCGATTCTGGCGATTTTCCCTAGGGGTACCCCTAGGGAAATCCGTAAAAATTCGTCAGATCCCGACGAGGCCAATTCCCGATGCGTTGTGACCGGCAAGCTTCCAGTAGCTATTCCGATCAAGTTCTCCCGAATTATTGGACTCCGATCCAAAATTTCACCACTTTTTACGATTTTTCGATTCTGGCCATTTTCCCTAGGGGTACCCCTAGGGAAATCCGTAAAAATCCCGACGAGGCCAATACCCGATGCGTTGTGACCGGCAAGCTTCCAGTAGCTATTCCGATCAAGTTCTCCCGAATTATTGGACTCGGATCCAAAATTTCACAACTTTTTACGATTTTTCGATACTGGCGATTTTCCCTAGGGAAATCCGTAAAAATTCGTCAGATCCCGACGAGGTCAATTCCCGATGAGTTGTGACCGGCAAGCTTCCAGTAGCTATTCCGATCAAGTTCTCCCGAATTATTGGACTCGGATCCAAAATTTCACCACTTTTTACGATTTTTCGATTCTGGCGATTTTCCCTAGGGGTACCCCTAGGGAAATCCGTAAAAATTCGTCAGATCCCGACGAGGCCAATTCCCGATGCGTTGTGACCGGCAAGCTTCCAGTAGCTTTTCCGATCAAGTTCTCCCGAATTATTGGACTCGGATCCAAAATTTCACAACTTTTTACGATTTTTCGATTCTGGCGATTTTCCCTAAGGAAATCCGTAAAAATTCGTCAGATCCCGACGAGGCCAATTCCCGATGAGTTGTGACCGGCAAGCTTCCAGTAGCTATTCCGTTCAAGTTCTCCCGAATTATTGGACTCGGATCCAAAATTTCACCACTTTTTACGATTTTTCGATTCTGGCGATTTTCCCTAGGGGTACCCCTAGGGAAATCCGTAAATATTCGTCAGATCCCGACGAGGCCAATTCCCGATGCGTTGTGACCGGCAAGCTTCCAGTAGCTTTTCCGATCAAGTTCTCCCGAATTATTGGACTCGGATCCAAAATTTCACAACTTTTTACGATTTTTCGATTCTGGCGATTTTCCCTAGGGAAATCCGTAAAAATTCATCAGATCCCGACGAGGCCAATTCCGATGAGTTGTGACCGGCAAGCTTCCAGTAGCTATTCCGATCAAGTTCTCCCGAATTATTGGACTAGGATCCAAAATTTCACCACTTTTTACGATTTTTCGATTCTGGCGATTTTCCCTAGGGGTACCCCTAGGGAAATCCGTAAAAATTCATCAGATCCCGACGAGGCCAATTCCCGATGCGTTGTGACCGGCAAGCTTCCAGTAGCTATTCCGATCAAGTTCTCCCGAATTATTGGACTCGGATCCAAAATTTCACCACTTTTTACGATTTTTCGATTCTGGCGATTTTCCCTAGGGGTACCCCTAGGGAAATCCGTAAAAATTCGTCAGATCCCGACGAGGCCAATTCCCGATGCGTTGTGACCGGCAAGCTTCCAGTAGCTATTCCGATCAAGTTCTCCCGAATTATTGGACTCCGATCCAAAATTTCACCACTTTTTACGATTTTTCGATTCTGGCCATTTTCCCTAGGGGTACCCCTAGGGAAATCCGTAAAAATTCCGACGAGGCCAATACCCGATGCGTTGTGACCGGCAAGCTTCCAGTAGCTATTCCGATCAAGTTCTCCCGAATTATTGGACTCGGATCCAAAATTTCACAACTTTTTACGATTTTTCGATTCTGGCGATTTTCCCTAGGGAAATCCGTAAAAATTCGTCAGATCCCGACGAGGCCAATTCCCGATGAGTTGTGACCGGCAAGCTTCCAGTAGCTATTCCGATCAAGTTCTCCCAAATTATTGGACTCGGATCAAAATTTCACCACTTTTTACGATTTTTCGATTTTGGCGATTTTCCCTAGGGGTACCCCTAGGAAAATCCGTAAAAATTCGTCAGATCCCGACGAGGCCAATTCCCGATGCGTTGTGACCGGCAAGCTTCCAGTAGCTTTTCCGATCAAGTTCTCCCGAATTATTGGACTCGGATCCAAAATTTCACAACTTTTTACGATTTTTCGATTCTGGCGATTTTCCCTAGGGAAATCCGTAAAAATTCGTCAGATCCCGACGAGGCCAATTCCCGATGAGTTGTGACCAGCAAGCTTCCAGTAGCTATTCGATCAAGTTCTCCCGAATTATTGGACTCGGATCCAAAATTTCACCACTTTTTATGATTTTTCGATTCTGGCGATTTTACCTAGGGGTACCCTTAGGGAAATCCGTAAAAATTCGTCAGATCCCGACGAGGCCAATTCCCGATGCATTGTGACCGGCAAGCTTCCAGTAGCTATTCCGATCAAGTTCTCCCGAATTATTGGACTCGGATCCAAAATTTCACCACTTTTTACGATTTTTCTATTCTGGCGATTTTCCCTAGGGGTACCCCTAGGGAAATCCGTAAAAATTCGTCAAATCCCGACGAGGCAAATTCCCGATACGTTGTGACCGGCAAGCTTCCAGTAGCTATTCCGATCAAGTTCTCCCGAATTATTGGACTCGGATCCAAAATTTCACCACTTTTTACGGTTTTTCGATTTTGGCGATTTTCCCTAGGGGTACCCCTATGGAAATCCGTAAAAATCCCGACGAGACTAATTCCCGATGCGTTGTGACCGGAAAGCTTCCAGTAGGTATTCCGATCAAGTTCTCCCGAATTATTGGACTCGGATCCAAAATTTCACCACTTTTTACGATTTTTCGATTCTGGCAATTTTCCCTAGGGGTACCCTTAGGGAAATCCGTAAAAATTCGTCAGATCCCGACGAGGCCAATTCCCGATGCGTTGTGACCCGCAAGCTTCCAGTAGCTATTCCGATCAAGTTCTCCCGAATTATTGGACTCGGATCCAAAATTTTACCACTTTTTACGATTTTTCGATTCTGGCGATTTTCCCTAGGGGCACCCCTAGGGAAATCCGTAAAAATCCCGACGAGGCCAATTCTCGATGCGTTGTGACCGGCAAGCTTCCAGTAGCTATTCCGATCAAGTTCTCCCGAATTATTGGACTCGGATCCAAAATTTTACCACTTTTTACGATTTTTCGATTCTGGCGATTTTCCATAGGGGTACCCCTAGGGAAATCCGTAAAAATTCGTCAGATCCCGACGAGGCCAATTCACGATGCGTTGTGACCGGCAAGCTTCCAGTAGCTATTCCGATCAAGTTCTCCCGAATTATTGGACTCGGATCAAAAATTTCACCACTTTTTATGATTTTTCGATTCTGGCGATTTTCCCTAGGGGTACCCCTAGGGAAATCCGTAAAAATTCGTCAGATGCCAATTCCCGATGCGTTGTGACCGGCAAGCTTCCAGTAGCTATTCCGATCAAGTTCTCCCGAATTATTGGACTCGGATCCAAAATTTCACCACTTTTTACGATTTTTCGATTCTGGCGATTTTTCCTATGGGTACCCCTAGGGAAATCCGTAAAAATTCATCAGATCCCGACGAGGCCAATTCCCGATGCGTTGTGACCGGCAAGCTTCCAGTAGCTATTCCGATCAAGTTCTCCCGAATTATTGGACTCGGATCCAAAATTTCACCACTTTTTACGATTTTTCGATTCTGGCGATTTTCCCTAGGGGTACCCCTAGGGAAATCCGTAAAAATTCCGACGAGACCAATACCCGATGCGTTGTGACCGGCAAGCTTCCAGTAGCTATTCCGATCAAGTTCTCCCGAATTATTGGACTCGGATCCAAAATTTCACAACTTTTTACGATTTTTTCCGATTCTGGCAATTTTCCCTAGGGAAATCCGTAAAAATTCGTCAGATCCCGACGAGGCCAATTCCCGATGAGTTGTGACCGGCAAGCTTCCAGTAGCTATTCCGATCAAGTTCTCCCGAATTATTGGACTCGGATCCAAAATTTCACCACTTTTTACGATTTTTCGATTTTGGCGATTTTCCCTAGGGGTACCCCTAGGGAAATCCGTAAAAATTCGTCAGATCCCGACGAGGCCAATTGCCGATGCGTTGTGACCGGCAAGCTTCCAGTAGCTTTTCCGATCAAGTTCTCCCGAATTATTGGACTCGGATCCAAAATTTCACAACTTTTTACGATTTTTCGATTCTGGCGATTTTCCCTAGGGAAATCCGTAAAAATTCGTCAGATCCCGACGAGGGCCAATTCCCGATGCGTTGTGACCGGCAAGCTTCCAGTAGCTATTCCGATCAAGTTCTCCCGAATTATTGGACTCCGATCCAAAATTTCACCACTTTTTACGATTTTTCGATTCTGGCCATTTTCCCTAGGGGTACCCCTAGGGAAATCCGTAAAAATTCCGACGAGGCCAATACCCGATGCGTTGTGACCGGCAAGCTTCCAGTAGCTATTCCGATCAAGTTCTCCCGAATTATTGGACTCGGATCCAAAATTTCACAACTTTTTACGATTTTTCGATTCTGGCGATTTTCCCTAGGGAAATCCGTAAAAATTCGTCAGATCCCGACGAGGCCAATTCCCGATGAGTTGTGACCGGCAAGCTTCCAGTAGCTATTCCGATCAAGTTCTCCCGAATTATTGGACTCGGATCCAAACTTTCACCACTTTTTACGATTTTTTGATTTTGGCGATTTTCCCTAGGGGTACCCCTAGGAAAATCCGTAAAAATTCGTCAGATCCCGACGAGGCCAATTCCCGATGCGTTGTGACCGGCAAGCTTCCAGTAGCTTTTCCGATCAAGTTCTCCCGAATTATTGGACTCGGATCCAAAATTTCACAACTTTTTACGATTTTTTCGATTCTGGCGATTTTCCCTAGGGAAATCCGTAAAAATTCGTCAGATCCCGACGAGGCCAATTCCCGATGAGTTGTAACCAGCAAGCTTCCAGTAGCTATTCCGATCAAGTTCTCCCGAATTATTGGACTCGGATCCAAAATTTCACCACTTTTTACGATTTTTCGATTCTGGCGATTTTACCTAGGGGTACCCCTAGGGAAATCCGTAAAATTCGTCAGATCCCGACGAGGCCAATTCCCGATGCGTTGTGACCGGCAAGCTTCCAGTAGCTATTCCGATCAAGTTCTCCCGAATTATTGGACTCGGATCCAAAATTTCACCACTTTTTACGATTTTTCGATTCTAGCGATTTTCCCTAGGGGTAGGGAAATCCGTAAAAATTCGTCAAATCCCGACGAGGCCAATTCCAGATGCGTTGTGACCGGCAAGCTTCCAGTAGCTATTCCGATCAAGTTCTCCCGAATTATTGGACTCGGATCCAAAATTTCACCACTTTTTACGGTTTTTCGATTTTGGCGATTTTCCCTAGGGGTACCCCTAGGGAAATCCGTAAAAATTCGTCAGATCCCGACGAGGCCAATTTCCGATGCGTTGTGACCGGCAAGCTTCCAGTAGCTATTCCGATCAAGTTCTCCCGAATTATTGGACTCGGATCCAAAATTTCACCACTTTTACGATTTTTCGATTCTGGCGATTTTCCCTAGGGGTACCCCTAGGAAAATCCGTAAAAATCCCGACGAGGCCAATTCCCGATGCGTTGTGACCGGCAAGCTTCCAGTAGCTATTCCGATCAAGTTCTCCCGAATTATTGGACTCGGATCCAAAATTTCACCACTTTTTAGATTTTTCGATTCTGGCGATTTTCCCTAGGGGTACCCCTAGGGAAATCCGTAAAAATTCGTCAGATCCCGACGAGGCCAATTCCCGATGCGTTGTGACCGGCAAGCTTCCAGTAGCTATTCCGATCAAGTTCTCCCGAATTATTGGACTCGGATCCAAAATTTCACCACTTTTTTAGATTTTTCGATTCTGGCGATTTTCCCTAGGGGTACCCCTAGGGAAATCCGTAAAAATTCGTCAGATCCCGACGAGGCCAATTCCCGATGCGTTGTGACCGGCAAGCTTCCAGTAGCTATTCCGATCAAGTTCTCCCGAATTATTGGACTCGGATCCAAAATTTCACCACTTTTTACGATTTTTCGATTCTGGGGATTTTCCCTAGGGGTACCCCTATGGAAATCCGTAAAAATCCCGACGAGGCTAATTCCCGATGCGTTGTGACCAGAAAGCTTCCAGTAGGTATTCCGATCAAGTTCTCCCGAATTATTGGACTCGGATCCAAAATTTCACCACTTTTTACGATTTTTCGATTCTGGCAATTTTCCCTAGGGGTACCCTTAGGGAAATCCGTAAAAATTCGTCAGATCCCGACGAGGCCAATTCCCGATGCGTTGTGACCCGCAAGCTTCCAGTAGCTATTCCGATCAAGTTCTCCCGAATTATTGGACTCGGATCCAAAATTTTACCACTTTTACGATTTTTCGATTCTGGCGATTTTCCCTAGGGGCACCCCTAGGGAAATCCGTAAAAATCCCGACGAGGCCAATTCTCGATGCGTTGTGACCGGCAAGCTTTCAGTAGCTATTCCGATCAAGTTCTCCCGAATTATTGGACTCGGATCCAAAATTTTACCACTTTTTACGATTTTTCGATTCTGGCGATTTTCCATAGGGGTACCCCTAGGGAAATCCGTAAAAATTCGTCAGATCCCGACGAGGCCAATTCACGATGCGTTGTGACCGGCAAGCTTCCAGTAGCTATTCCGATCAAGTTCTCCCGAATTATTGGACTCGGATCCAAAATTTCACCACTTTTATGATTTTTCGATTCTGGCGATTTTCCCTAGGGGTACCCCTAGGGAAATCCGTAAAAATTTGTCAGATGCCAATTCCCGATGCGTTGTGACCGGCAAGCTTCCAGTAGCTATTCCGATCAAGTTCTCCCGAATTATTGGACTCGGATCCAAAATTTCACCACTTTTTACGATTTTTCGATTCTGGCGATTTTCCCTAGGGGTACCCCTAGGGAAATCCGTAAAAATTCGTCAGATTCCGACGAGGCCAATTCCCGATGCGTTGTGACCGGCAAGCTTCCAGTAGCTATTCCGATCAAGTTCTCCCGAATTATTGGACTCGGATCCAAAATTTCACCACTTTTTAGATTTTTCGATTCTGGCGATTTTCCCTAGGGGTACCCCTAGGGAAATCCGTAAAAATTCGTCAGATCCCGACGAGGCCAATTCCGATGCGTTGTGACCGGCAAGCTTCCAGTAGCTATTCCGATCAAGTTCTCCCGAATTATTGGACTCGGATCCAAAATTTCACCACTTTTTACGATTTTTCGATTCTGGGGATTTTCCCTAGGGGTACCCCTATGGAAATCCGTAAAAATCCCGACGAGGCTAATTCCCGATGCGTTGTGACCGGAAAGCTTCCAGTAGGTATTCCGATCAAGTTCTCCCGAATTATTGGACTCGGATCCAAAATTTCACCACTTTTTACGATTTTTCGATTCTGGCAATTTTCCCTAGGGGTACCCTTAGGGAAATCCGTAAAAATTCGTCAGATCCCGACGAGGCCAATTCCCGATGCGTTGTGACCCGCAAGCTTCCAGTAGCTATTCCGATCAAGTTCTCCCGAATTAATGGACTCGGATCCAAAATTTTACCACTTTTTACGATTTTTCGATTCTGGCGATTTTCCCTAGGGGCACCCCTAGGGAAATCCGTAAAAATCCCGACGAGGCCAATTCTCGATGCGTTGTGACCGGCAAGCTTTCAGTAGCTATTCCGATCAAGTTCTCCCGAATTATTGGACTCGGATCCAAAATTTTACCACTTTTTACGATTTTTCGATTCTGGCGATTTTCCATAGGGGTACCCCTAGGGAAATCCGTAAAAATTCGTCAGATCCCGACGAGGCCAATTCACGATGCGTTGTGACCGGCAAGCTTCCAGTAGCTATTCCGATCAAGTTCTCCCGAATTATTGGACTCGGATCCAAAATTTCACCACTTTTTATGATTTTTCGATTCTGGCGATTTTCCCTAGGGGTACCCCTAGGGAAATCCGTAAAAATTCGTCAGATGCCAATTCCCGATGCGTTGTGACCGGCAAGCTTCCAGTAGCTATTCCGATCAAGTTCTCCCGAATTATTGGACTCGGATCCAAAATTTCACCACTTTTTACGATTTTTCAATTCTGGCGATTTTTCCTATGGGTACCCCTAGGGAAATCCGTAAAAATTCATCAGATCCCGACGAGGCCAATTCCCGATGCGTTGTGACCGGCAAGCTTCCAGTAGCTATTCCGATCAAGTTCTCCCGAATTATTGGACTCGGATCCAAAATTTCACCACTTTTTACGATTTTTCGATTCTGGCGATTTTCCCTAGGGGTACCCCTAGGGAAATCCGTAAAAATTCCGACGAGGCCAATACCCGATGCGTTGTGACGGCAAGCTTCCAGTAGCTATTCCGATCAAGTTCTCCCGAATTATTGGACTCGGATCCAAAATTTCACAACTTTTTACGATTTTTCGATTCTGGCGATTTTCCCTAGGGAAATCCGTAAAAATTCGTCAGATCCCGACGAGGCCAATTCCCGATGAGTTGTGACCGGCAAGCTTCCAGTAGCTATTCCGATCAAGTTCTCCCGAATTATTGGACTCGGATCCAAAATTTCACCACTTTTTATGATTTTTCGATTTTGGCGATTTTCCCTAGGGGTACCCCTAGGGAAATCCGTAAAAATTCGTCAGATCCCGACGAGGCCAATTCCCGATGCGTTGTGACCGGCAAGCTTCCAGTAGCTTTTCCGATCAAGTTCTCCCGAATTATTGGACTCGGATCCAAAATTTCACAACTTTTTACGATTTTTCGATTCTGGCGATTTTCCCTAGGGAAATCCGTAAAAATTCGTCAGATCCCGACGAGGCCAATTCCCGATGCGTTGTGACCGGCAAGCTTCCAGTAGCTATTCCGATCAAGTTCTCCCGAATTATTGGACTCCGATCCAAAATTTCACCACTTTTTACGATTTTTCGATTCTGGCCATTTTCCCTAGGGGTACCCCTAGGGAAATCCGTAAAAATTCCGACGAGGCCAATACCCGATGCGTTGTGACCGGCAAGCTTCCAGTAGCTATTCCGATAAAGTTCTCCCGAATTATTGGACTCGGATCCAAAATTTCACAACTTTTTACGATTTTTCGATTCTGGCGATTTTCCCTAGGGAAATCCGTAAAAATTCGTCAGATCCCGACGAGGCCAATTCCCGATGAGTTGTGACCGGCAAGCTTCCAGTAGCTATTCCGATCAAGTTCTCCCGAATTATTGGACTCGGATCCAAAATTTCACCACTTTTTACGATTTTTCGATTTTGGCGATTTTCCCTAGGGGTACCCCTAGGGAAATCCGTAAAAATTCGTCAGATCCCGACGAGGCCAATTCCCGATGCGTTGTGACCGGCAAGCTTCCAGTAGCTTTTCCGATCAAGTTCTCCCGAATTATTGGACTCGGATCCAAAATTTCACAACTTTTTACGATTTTTCGATTCTGGCGATTTTCCCTAGGGAAATCCGTAAAAATTCGTCAGATCCCGACGAGGCCAATTCCCGATGAGTTGTGACCAGCAAGCTTCCAGTAGCTATTCCGATCAAGTTCTCCCGAATTATTGGACTCGGATCCAAAATTTCACCACTTTTTACGATTTTTTGATTCTGGCGATTTTACCTAGGGGTACCCCTAGGGAAATCCGTAAAAATTCGTCAGATCCCGACGAGGCCAATTCCCGATGCGTTGTGACCGGCAAGCTTCCAGTAGCTATTCCGATCAAGTTCTCCCGAATTATTGGACTCGGATCCAAAATTTCACCACTTTTTACGATTTTTCGATTCTAGCGATTTTCCCTAGGGGTAGGGAAATCCGTAAAAATTCGTCAAATCCCGACGAGGCCAATTCCAGATGCGTTGTGACCGGCAAGCTTCCAGTAGCTATTCCGATCAAGTTCTCCCGAATTATTGGACTCGGATCCAAAATTTCACCACTTTTTACGGTTTTTCGATTTTGGCGATTTTCCCTAGGGGTACCCCTAGGGAAATCCGTAAAAATTCGTCAGATCCCGACGAGGCCAATTTCCGATGCGTTGTGACCGGCAAGCTTCCAGTAGCTATTCCGATCAAGTTCTCCCGAATTATTGGACTCGGATCCAAAATTTCACCACTTTTTACGATTTTTCGATTCTGGCGATTTTCCCTAGGGGTACCCCTAGGAAAATCCGTAAAAATCCCGACGAGGCCAATTCCCGATGCGTTGTGACCGGCAAGCTTCCAGTAGCTATTCCGATCAAGTTCTCCCGAATTATTGGACTCGGATCCAAAATTTCACCACTTTTTACGATTTTTCGATTCTGGCGATTTTCCCTAGGGGTACCCCTAGGGAAATCCGTAAAAATTCCGACGAGGCCAATACCCGATGCGTTGTGACCGGCAAGCTTCCAGTAGCTATTCCGATCAAGTTCTCCCGAATTATTGGACTCGGATCCAAAATTTCACAACTTTTTACGATTTTTCGATTCTGGCGATTTTCCCTAGGGAAATCCGTAAAAATTCGTCAGATCCCGACGAGGCCAATTCCCGATGAGTTGTGACCGGCAAGCTTCCAGTAGCTATTCCGATCAAGTTCTCCCGAATTATTGGACTCGGATCCAAAATTTCACCACTTTTTATGATTTTTCGATTTTGGCGATTTTCCCTAGGGGTACCCCTAGGGAAATCCGTAAAAATTCGTCAGATCCCGACGAGGCCAATTCCCGATGCGTTGTGACCGGCAAGCTTCCAGTAGCTTTTCCGATCAAGTTCTCCCGAATTATTGGACTCGGATCCAAAATTTCACCACTTTTTACGATTTTTCGATTCTAGCGATTTTCCCTAGGGGTAGGGAAATCCGTAAAAATTCGTCAAATCCCGACGAGGCCAATTCCAGATGCGTTGTGACAGGCAAGCTTCCAGTAGCTATTCCGATCAAGTTCTCCCGAATTATTGGACTCGGATCCAAAATTTCACCACTTTTTACGGTTTTTCGATTTTGGCGATTTTCCCTAGGGGTACCCCTAGGGAAATCCGTAAAAATTCGTCAGATCCCGACGAGGCCAATTTCCGATGCGTTGTGACCGGCAAGCTTCCAGTAGCTTTTCCGATCAAGTTCTCCCGAATTATTGGACTCGGATCCAAAATTTCACAACTTTTTACGATTTTTCGATTCTGGCAATTTTCCCTAGGGAAATCCGTAAAAATTCGTCAGATCCCGACGAGGCCAATTCCCGATGAGTTGTGACCAGCAAGCTTCCAGTAGCTATTCCGATCAAGTTCTCCCGAATTATTGGACTCGGATCCAAAATTTCACCACTTTTTACGATTTTTTGATTCTGGCGATTTTACCTAGGGGTACCCCTAGGGAAATCCGTAAAAATTCGTCAGATCCCGACGAGGCCAATTCCCGATGCGTTGTGACCGGCAAGCTTCCAGTAGCTATTCCGATCAAGTTCTCCCGAATTATTGGACTCGGATCCAAAATTTCACCACTTTTTACGATTTTTCGATTCTAGCGATTTTCCCTAGGGGTAGGGAAATCCGTAAAAATTCGTCAAATCCCGACGAGGCCAATTCCAGATGCGTTGTGACCGGCAAGCTTCCAGTAGCTATTCCGATCAAGTTCTCCCGAATTATTGGACTCGGATCCAAAATTTCACCACTTTTTTAGATTTTTCGATTCTGGCGATTTTCCCTAGGGGTACCCCTAGGGAAATCCGTAAAAATTCGTCAGATCCCGACGAGGCCAATTCCCGATGCGTTGTGACCGGCAAGCTTCCAGTAGCTATTCCGATCAAGTTCTCCCGAATTATTGGACTCGGATCCAAAATTTCACCACTTTTTTAGATTTTTTGATTCTGGCGATTTTACCTAGGGGTACCCCTAGGGAAATCCGTAAAAATTCGTCAGATCCCGACGAGGCCAATTCCCGATGCGTTGTGACCGGCAAGCTTCCAGTAGCTTTTCCGATCAAGTTCTCCCGAATTATTGGACTCGGATCCAAAATTTCACCACTTTTTACGGTTTTTCGATTTTGGCGATTTTCCCTAGGGGTACCCCTAGGGAAATCCGTAAAAATTCGTCAGATCCCGACGAGGCCAATTCCCGATGCGTTGTGACCGGCAAGCTTCCAGTAGCTTTTCCGATCAAGTTCTCCCGAATTATTGGACTCGGATCCAAAATTTCACCACTTTTTACGGTTTTTCGATTTTGGCGATTTTCCCTAGGGGTACCCCTAGGGAAATCCGTAAAAATTCGTCAGATCCCGACGAGGCCAATTTCCGATGCGTTGTGACCGGCAAGCTTCCAGTAGCTATTCCGATCAAGTTCTCCCGAATTATTGGACTCGGATCCAAAATTTCACCACTTTTTACGATTTTTCGATTCTGGCGATTTTCCCTAGGGGTACCCCTAGGAAAATCCGTAAAAATCCCGACGAGGCCAATTCCCGATGCGTTGTGACCGGCAAGCTTCCAGTAGCTATTCCGATCAAGTTCTCCCGAATTATTGGACTCGGATCCAAAATTTCACCACTTTTTTAGATTTTTCGATTCTGGCGATTTTCCCTAGGGGTACCCCTAGGGAAATCCGTAAAAATTCGTCAGATCCCGACGAGGCCAATTCCCGATGCGTTGTGACCGGCAAGCTTCCAGTAGCTATTCCGATCAAGTTCTCCCGAATTATTGGACTCGGATCCAAAATTTCACCACTTTTTTAGATTTTTCGATTCTGGCGATTTTCCCTAGGGGTACCCCTAGGGAAATCCGTAAAAATTCGTCAGATCCCGACGAGGCAAATTCCCGATGCGTTGTGACCGGCAAGCTTCCAGTAGCTTTTCCGATCAAGTTCTCCCGAATTATTGGACTCGGATCCAAAATTTCACAACTTTTTACGATTTTTCGATTCTGGCGATTTTCCCTAGGGAAATCCGTAAAAATTCGTCAGATCCCGACGAGGCCAATTCCCGATGAGTTGTGACCAGCAAGCTTCCAGTAGCTATTCCGATCAAGTTCTCCCGAATTATTGGACTCGGATCCAAAATTTCACCACTTTTTACGATTTTTTGATTCTGGCGATTTTACCTAGGGGTACCCCTAGGGAAATCCGTAAAAATTCGTCAGATCCCGACGAGGCCAATTCCCGATGCGTTGTGACCGGCAAGCTTCCAGTAGCTATTCCGATCAAGTTCTCCCGAATTATTGGACTCGGATCCAAAATTTCACCACTTTTTACGATTTTTCGATTCTAGCGATTTTCCCTAGGGGTAGGGAAATCCGTAAAAATTCGTCAAATCCCGACGAGGCCAATTCCAGATGCGTTGTGACCGGCAAGCTTCCAGTAGCTATTCCGATCAAGTTCTCCCGAATTATTGGACTCGGATCCAAAATTTCACCACTTTTTTAGATTTTTCGATTCTGGCGATTTTCCCTAGGGGTACCCCTAGGGAAATCCGTAAAAATTCGTCAGATCCCGACGAGGCCAATTCCCGATGCGTTGTGACCGGCAAGCTTCCAGTAGCTATTCCGATCAAGTTCTCCCGAATTATTGGACTCGGATCCAAAATTTCACCACTTTTTTAGATTTTTTGATTCTGGCGATTTTACCTAGGGGTACCCCTAGGGAAATCCGTAAAAATTCGTCAGATCCCGACGAGGCCAATTCCCGATGCGTTGTGACCGGCAAGCTTCCAGTAGCTTTTCCGATCAAGTTCTCCCGAATTATTGGACTCGGATCCAAAATTTCACCACTTTTTACGGTTTTTCGATTTTGGCGATTTTCCCTAGGGGTACCCCTAGGGAAATCCGTAAAAATTCGTCAGATCCCGACGAGGCCAATTCCCGATGCGTTGTGACCGGCAAGCTTCCAGTAGCTTTTCCGATCAAGTTCTCCCGAATTATTGGACTCGGATCCAAAATTTCACCACTTTTTACGGTTTTTCGATTTTGGCGATTTTCCCTAGGGGTACCCCTAGGGAAATCCGTAAAAATTCGTCAGATCCCGACGAGGCCAATTTCCGATGCGTTGTGACCGGCAAGCTTCCAGTAGCTATTCCGATCAAGTTCTCCCGAATTATTGGACTCGGATCCAAAATTTCACCACTTTTTACGATTTTTCGATTCTGGCGATTTTCCCTAGGGGTACCCCTAGGAAAATCCGTAAAAATCCCGACGAGGCCAATTCCCGATGCGTTGTGACCGGCAAGCTTCCAGTAGCTATTCCGATCAAGTTCTCCCGAATTATTGGACTCGGATCCAAAATTTCACCACTTTTTTAGATTTTTCGATTCTGGCGATTTTCCCTAGGGGTACCCCTAGGGAAATCCGTAAAAATTCGTCAGATCCCGACGAGGCCAATTCCCGATGCGTTGTGACCGGCAAGCTTCCAGTAGCTATTCCGATCAAGTTCTCCCGAATTATTGGACTCGGATCCAAAATTTCACCACTTTTTTAGATTTTTCGATTCTGGCGATTTTCCCTAGGGGTACCCCTAGGGAAATCCGTAAAATTCGTCAGATCCCGACGAGGCCAATTCCCGATGCGTTGTGACCGGCAAGCTTCCAGTAGCTTTTCCGATCAAGTTCTCCCGAATTATTGGACTCGGATCCAAAATTTCACAACTTTTTACGATTTTTCGATTCTGGCGATTTTCCCTAGGGAAATCCGTAAAAATTCGTCAGATCCCGACGAGGCCAATTCCCGATGAGTTGTGACCAGCAAGCTTCCAGTAGCTATTCCGATCAAGTTCTCCCGAATTATTGGACTCGGATCCAAAATTTCACCACTTTTTACGATTTTTTGATTCTGGCGATTTTACCTAGGGGTACCCCTAGGGAAATCCGTAAAAATTCGTCAGATCCCGACGAGGCCAATTCCCGATGCGTTGTGACCGGCAAGCTTCCAGTAGCTATTCCGATCAAGTTCTCCCGAATTATTGGACTCGGATCCAAAATTTCACCACTTTTTACGATTTTTCGATTCTAGCGATTTTCCCTAGGGGTAGGGAAATCCGTAAAAATTCGTCAAATCCCGACGAGGCCAATTCCAGATGCGTTGTGACAGGCAAGCTTCCAGTAGCTATTCCGATCAAGTTCTCCCGAATTATTGGACTCGGATCCAAAATTTCACCACTTTTTACGGTTTTTCGATTTTGGCGATTTTCCCTAGGGGTACCCCTAGGGAAATCCGTAAAAATTCGTCAGATCCCGACGAGGCCAATTTCCGATGCGTTGTGACCGGCAAGCTTCCAGTAGCTATTCCGATCAAGTTCTCCCGAATTATTGGACTCGGATCCAAAATTTCACCACTTTTTACGATTTTTCGATTCTGGCGATTTTCCCTAGGGGTACCCCTAGGAAAATCCGTAAAAATCCCGACGAGGCCAATTCCCGATGCGTTGTGACCGGCAAGCTTCCAGTAGCTATTCCGATCAAGTTCTCCCGAATTATTGGACTCGGATCCAAAATTTCACCACTTTTTTAGATTTTTCGATTCTGGCGATTTTCCCTAGGGGTACCCCTAGGGAAATCCGTAAAAATTCGTCAGATCCCGACGAGGCCAATTTCCGATGCGTTGTGACCGGCAAGCTTCCAGTAGCTATTCCGATCAAGTTCTCCCGAATTATTGGACTCGGATCCAAAATTTCACCACTTTTTTAGATTTTTCGATTCTGGCGATTTTCCCTAGGGGTACCCCTTGGGAAATCCGTAAAAATTCGTCAGATCCCGACGAGGCAAATTCCCGATGCGTTGTGACCGGCAAGCTTCCAGTAGCTTTTCCGATCAAGTTCTCCCGAATTATTGGACTCGGATCCAAAATTTCACAACTTTTTACGATTTTTCGATTCTGGCGATTTTCCCTAGGGAAATCCGTAAAAATTCGTCAGATCCCGACGAGGCCAATTCCCGATGAGTTGTGACCAGCAAGCTTCCAGTAGCTATTCCGATCAAGTTCTCCCGAATTATTGGACTCGGATCCAAAATTTCACCACTTTTTACGATTTTTCGATTCTGGCGATTTTACCTAGGGGTACCCCTAGGGAAATCCGTAAAAATTCGTCAGATCCCGATGAGGCCAATTCCCGATGCGTTGTGACCGGCAAGCTTCCAGTAGCTTTTCCGATCAAGTTCTCCCGAATTATTGGACTCGGATCCAAAATTTCACCACTTTTTACGATTTTTCGATTCTGGCGATTTTCCCTAGGGGTACCCCTAGGGAAATCCGTAAAAATTCGTCTGATCCCGACGAGGCCAATTCCCGATGCATTGTGACCGGCAAGCTTCCAGTAGCTATTCCGATCAAGTTCTCCCGAATTATTGGACTCGGATCCAAAATTTCACCACTTTTTACGATTTTTCGATTCTGGCGATTTTCCCTAGGGGTACCCCTAGGGAAATCCGTAAAAATTCGTCAAATCCCGACGAGGCCAATTCCCAATGCGTTGTGACCGACAAGCTTCCAGTAGCTATTCCGATCAAGTTCTCCCGAATTATTGGACTCGGATCCAAAATTTCACCACTTTTTACGGTTTTTCGATTTTGGCGATTTTCCCTAGGGGTACCCCTAGGGAAATCCGTAAAAATTCGTCAGATCCCGACGAGGCCAATTTCCGATGCGTTGTGACCGGCAAGCTTCCAGTAGCTATTCCGATCAAGTTCTCCCGAATTATTGGACTCGGATCCAAAATTTCACCACTTTTTACGATTTTTCGATTCTGGCGATTTTCCCTAGGGGTACCCCTATGGAAATCCGTAAAAATCCCGACGAGGCTAATTCCCGATGCGTTGTGACCGGAAAGTTTCCAGTAGGTATTCCGATCAAGTTCTCCCGAATTATTGGACTCGGATCCAAAATTTCACCACTTTTTACGATTTTTCGATTCTGGCAATTTTCCCTAGGGGTACCCTTTGGGAAATCCGTAAAAATTCGTCAGATCCCGACGAGGCCAATTCCCGATGCGTTGTGACCCGCAAGCTTCCAGTAGCTATTCCGATCAAGTTCTCCCGAATTATTGGACTCGGATCCAAAATTTTACCACTTTTTACGATTTTTCGATTCTGGCGATTTTCCCTAGGGGCACCCCTAGGAAAATCCGTAAAAATCCCGACGAGGCCAATTCCCGATGCGTTGTGACCGGCAAGCTTCCAGTAGCTATTCCGATCAAGTTCTCCCGAATTATTGGACTCGGATCCAAAATTTTACCACTTTTTACGATTTTTCGATTCTGGCGATTTTCCATAGGGGTACCCCTAGGGAAATCCGTAAAAATTCGTCAGATCCCGACGAGGCCAATTCACGATGCGTTGTGACCGGCAAGCTTCCAGTAGCTATTCCGATCAAGTTCTCCCGAATTATTGGACTCGGATCCAAAATTTCACCACTTTTTATGATTTTTCGATTCTGGCGATTTTCCCTAGGGGTACTCCTAGGAAAATCCGTAAAAATTCGTCAGATGCCAATTCCCGATGCGTTGTGACCGGCAAGCTTCCAGTAGCTATTCCGATCAAGTTCTCCCGAATTATTGGACTCGGATCCAAAATTTCACCACTTTTTACGATTTTTCGATTCTGGCGATTTTTCCTAGGGGGTACCCCTAGGGAAATCCGTAAAAATTCGTCATATCCCGACGAGGCCAATTCCCGATGCGTTGTGACCGGCAAGCTTCCAGTAGCTATTCCGATCAAGTTCTCCCGAATTATTGGACTCGGATCCAAAATTTCACCACTTTTTACGATTTTTCGATTCTGGCGATTTTCCCTAGGGGTACCCCTAGGGAAATCCGTAAAAATTCGTCAGATCGCGACGAGGCCAATTCCCGATGCGTTGTGACCGGCAAGCTTCCAGTAGCTATTCCGATCAAGTTCTCCCGAATTATTGGGTTCGGATCCAAAATTTCACCATTTTTTACGATTTTTCGATTCTGGCGATTTTTCCTAGGGGTACCCCTAGGTAAATCCGTAAAAATTCGTCAGATCCCGACGAGGCCAATTCCCGATGCGTTGTGACCGGCAAGCTTCCGGTATCTATTCCGATCAAGTTCTCCCGAATTATTGGACTCGGATCCAAAATTTCACCACATTTTACGATTTTTCAATTCTGGCGATTTTCCCTAGGGGTACACCTAGGGAAATCCGTAAAAATTCGTCAGATCCCGACGAGGCAAATTCTCGATGCGTTGTGACCGGCAAGCTTCCAGTAGCTATTCCGATCAAGTTCTCCCGAATTATTGGACTCGGATCCAAAATTTCACCACTTTTTACGATTTATCGATTCTGGCGATTTTCCCTAGGGGTACCCCTAGGGAAATCCGTAAAAATTCGTCAGATCTCGACGAGGCCAATTCCCGATGCGTTGTGACCGGCAAGCTTCCAGTATCTATTCCGATCAAGTTCTCCCGAATTATTCGACTCGGATCCCAAATTTCACCACTTTTTACGATTTTTCGATTCTGGCGATTTTCCCTATGGGTACCCCTAGGGAAATCCGTAAAAATCCCGACGAGGCCAATTCCCGATGCGTTGTGACCGGCAAGCTTCCAGTAGCTATTCCGATCAAGTTCTCCCGAATTATTCGACTCGGATCCCAAATTTCACCACTTTTTACGATTTTTCGATTCTGGCGATTTTCCCTAGGGGTACCCCTAGGGAAATCCGTAAAAATCCCGACGAGGTCAATTCCCGATGCGTTGTGACCGGCAAGCTTCCAGTAGCTATTCCGATCAAGTTCTCCCGAATTATTGGACTCGGATCCAAAATTTCACCACATTTTACGATTTTTCGATTCTGGCGATTTTCCCTAGGGGTACCCCTAGGGAAATCCGTAAAAATTTGTCAGATCCCGACGAGGCCAATTCCCGATGCGTTGTGACCGACAAGCTTCCAGTAGCTATTCCGATCAAGTTCTCCCGAATTATTGGACTCGGATCCAAAATTTCACCACTTTTTACGATTTTTCGATTCTGGCGATT
Source organism: Excoecaria cochinchinensis (assembly GCA_947683425.1). Taxonomy (NCBI): domain Eukaryota; kingdom Viridiplantae; phylum Streptophyta; class Magnoliopsida; order Malpighiales; family Euphorbiaceae; genus Excoecaria; species Excoecaria cochinchinensis. The sequence goes on from CANTUQ010000304.1 coordinate 145,416, forward strand.
TTTCCTAGGGGTACCCCTAGGGAAATACGTAAAAATCCCGACGAGGCCAATTCCCGATGCGTTTGAACCGGCAAGCTTCCAATAGCTATTCCGATCAAGTTCTCCCGAATTATTGGACTCGGATCCCAAATTTCACCACTTTTTACGATATTTCGATTCTGGCGATTTTCCCTAGGGGTACCCCTAGGAAAATCCGTAAAAATCCCGACGAGGCCAATTCCCGATGCGTTGTGACCGGCAAGCTTCCAGTAGCTATTCCGATCAAGTTCTCCCGAATTATTGGACTCGGATCCAAAATTTCACCACTTTTTACGATTTTTCGATTCTGGCGATTTTCCCTAGGGGTACCCCTAGGGAAATCCGTAAAAATCCCGACGAGGCCAATTCCCGATGCGTTGTGACCGGCAAGCTTCCAGTAGCTATTGCGATCAAGTTCTCCCGAATTATTGGACTCGGATCCCAAATTTCACCACTTTTTACGATTTTTCGATTCTGGCGATTTTCCCTAGGGGTACCCCTAGGGAAATCCGTAAAAATCACGACGAGGCCAATTCCCGATGCGTTGTGACCGGCAAGCTTCCAGTAGCTATTTCGATCAAGGTCTCCCGAATTATTGGACTCGGATCCAAAATTTCACCACATTTTACGATTTGTCGATTCTGGCGATTTTCCCTAGGGGTACCCCTAGGGAAATCCGTAAAAATTCGTCAGATCCCGACGAGGCCAATTCCCGATGCGTTGTGACCGGCAAGCTTCCAGTAGCTATTTCGATCAAGTTCTCCCGAATTATTGGACTCGGATCTAAAATTTCACCACTTTTTACGATTTTTCGATTCTGGCGATTTTCCCTAGGGGTACCCCTAGGGAAATACGTAAAAATCCCGACGAGGCCAATTCCCGATGCGTTTGAACCGGCAAGCTTCCACTCGCTATTCCGATCAAGTTCTCCCGAATTATTTGACTCGAATCCCAAATTTCACGACTTTTTACGATTTTTCGATTCTGGCGATTTTCCCTAGGGGTACCCCTAGGGAAATACGTAAAAATCCCGACGAGGCCAATTCCCGATGCGTTTGAACTGGCAAGCTTCCACTAGCTATTCCGATCAAGTTCTCCCGAATTATTGGACTCGAATCCCAAATTTCAACACTTTTTACGATTTTTCGATTCTGGCGATTTTTCCTAGGGGTACCCCTAGGGAAATCCGTAAAAATCCCGACGAGGCCAATTCCCGATGCGTTGTGACCGGCAAGCTTCCAGTAGCTATTCCGATCAAGTTCTCCCGAATTATTGGACTCGGATCCAAAATTTCACCACTTTTTACGATTTTTCGATTCAGGCGATTTTCCCTAGGGGTACCCCTAGGAAAATCCGTAAAAATCCCGACGAGGCCAATTCCCGATGCGTTGTGACCGGCAAGCTTCCAGTAGCTATTCCGATCAAGTTCTCCCGAATTATTGGACTCGGATCCAAAATTTCACCACTTTTTACGATTTTTCGATTCTAGCGATTTTCCCTAGGGGTACCCCTAGGGAAATCCATAAAAATCCCGACGAGGCCAATTCCCGATGCGTTTTGACCGGCAACCTTCCAGTAGCTATTCCGATCAAGTTCTCCCGAATTATTGGACTCGGATCCAAAATTTCACCACTTTTTACGATTTTTCGATTCTGGCGATTTTCCCTAGGGGTACCCCGAGGGAAATCCGTAAAAATCCCGACGAGGCTAATTCCCGATGCGTTGTGACCGGCAAGCTTTTAGTAGCTATTCCGATCAAGATCTCTCGAATTATTGGACTCGGATCCAAAATTTCACCATATTTTTCGATTCTGTCGATTTTCCATAGGGGTACCCCTAGGGAAATCCATAAAAATTCGTCAGATCCCGACGAGGCCAATTCCCGATGCGTTGTGACCGGCAAGCTTCCAGTAGCTATTCTGATCAAGTTCTCCCGAATTATTGGACTCGGATCCAAAATTTCACCACTTTTTACGATTTTTCGATTCTGGCGATTTTCCCTAGGGGTACCCCTAGGAAAATCCGTAAAAATTCGTCAGATCCCGATGAGACCAATTCCCGATGCGTTATGACCGGCAACCTTCCAGTAGCTATTCCGATCAAGTTCTCCCGAATTATTGGACTCGGATCCAAAATTTCACCACTTTTTACGATTTTTCGATTCTGGCGATTTTCCCTAGGGGTACCCCTAGGGAAATCCGTAAGAATTCGTCAGATCCGGACGAGGCCAATTTTCGATCCGTTGTGACCGGCAAGCTTCCAGTAGCTATTCCGATCAAGTTCTCCCGAATTATTGGACTCGGATCAAAAATTTCACCACTTTTTACGATTTTTCGATTCTGGCGATTTTCCCTAGGGGTACCCCTAGGGAAATCCGTAAAAATTCGTCAGATCCCGACGAGGCCAATTTCGGATGCGTTATGACCGGCAAGCTTCCAGTAGCTATTCCGATCAAGTTCTCCCGAATTATTGGACTCGGATCCAAAATTTCACCACTTTTTACGATTTTTCGATTCTGGCGATTTTCCCTAGGGGTACCCCTAGGGAAATCCGTAAAAATTCGTCAGATCCCGACGAGGCCAATTTCGGATGCGTTCTGACCGGCAAGCTTCCAGTAGCTATTCCGATCAAGTTCTCCCGAATTATTGGACTCGGATTCAAAATTTCACCACTTTTTCCGATTTTTCGATTCTGGCGATTTTCCCTAGGGGTACCCCTAGGAAAATCCGTAAAAATCTCGACGAGGCCAATTCCCGATGCGTTGTAACCGGCAAGCTTCCAGTAGCTATTCCGATCAAGTTCTTCTGAATCATTGGACTCGGATCCAAAATTTCACCACTTTTTACGATTTTTCGATTCTGGCGATTTTCCCTAGGGGTACCCCTAGGGAAATCCGTAAAAATCCCGACGAGGCCAATTCCCGATGCGTTGTGACCGGAAAGCTTCCAGTAGCTATTCCGATCAAGTTCTCCCGAATTATTGGACTCGGATCCAAAATTTCACCACTTTTTACGATTTTTTGATTCTGGCGATTTTCCCTAGGGGTACCCCTAGGGAAATCCGTAAAAATTCGTCAGATCTCGATGAGGCCAATTCCCGAAGAGTTGTGACCGGAAAGCTTCCAGTAGCTATTCCGATCAAGTTCTCCCGAATTATTGGACTCGGATCCAAAATTTTACCACTTTTTACGATTTTTCGATTCTGGCGATTTTCCCTAGGGGTACCCCTAGGAAAATCCGTAAAAATCCCGACGAGGCCAATTCCCGATGCGTTGTGACCGGCAAGCTTCCAGTAGCTATTCCGATCAAGTTCTCCCGAATTATTGGACTCGGATCCAAAATTTCACCACTTTTTACGATTTTTCGATTCTGGCGATTTTCCCTAGGGGTACCCCTAGGGAAATACGTAAAAATTCGTCAGATCCCGACGAGGCCAATTCCGGATGCGTTATGACCGGCAAGCTTCCAGTAGCTATTCCGATCAAGTTCTCCCGAATTATTGGACTCGGATCCAAAATTTCACCACTTTTTCCGATTTTTCGATTCTGGCGATTTTCCCTAGGGGTACCCCTAGGAAATCCGTAAAAATCCCGACGTGGCCAATTCCCGATGCGTTGTGACCGGCAAACTTCCAGTAGCTATTCCGATCAAGTTCTTCTGAATTATTGGACTCGGATCTAAAATTTCACCACTTTTTACGATTTTTCGATTCTGGCGATTTTCCCTAGGGGTACCCCTAGGGAAATCCGTAAAAATCCCGACGAGACCAATTCCCGATGCGTTGTGACCGGAAAGCTTCCAGTAGCTATTCCGATCAAGTTCTCCCAAATTATTGGACTCGGATCAAAAATTTCACCACTTTTTACGATTTTTTGATTCTGGCGATTTTCCCTAGGGGTACCCCTAGGGAAATCCGTAAAAATTCGTCAGATCTCGACGAGGCCAATTCCCGATGCGTTGTGACCGGCAAGCTTCCAGTAGCTATTCCGATCAAGTTCTCCCGAATTATTGGACTCGGATCCAAAATTTCACCACTTTTTACGATTTTTCGATTCTGGCGATTTTCCCTAGGGGTACCCCTAGGTAAATCCGTAAAAATTCGTCAGATCCCGACGAGGCCAATTCCCGATGCGTTGTGACCGGCAAGCTTCCAGTAGCTATTCCGATCAAGTTCTCCCGAATTATTGGACTCGGATCCAAAATTTCACCACTTTTTACGATTTTTCGATTCTGGCGATTTTCCCTAGGGGTACCCCTAGGGAAATCCGTAAAAATTCCGACGAGGTCAATTCCCGATGCGTTGTGACCGGAAAGCTTCCAGTAGCTATTCCGATCAAGTTCTCCCGAATTATTGGACTCGGATCCAAAATTTCACCACTTTTTATGATTTTTCGATTCTGGCGATTTTCCCTAGGGGTACCCCTAGGGAAATCCGTAAAAATCCCGACGAGGCCAATTCCCGATGCGTTGTGATCGGCAAGCTTCCAGTAGCTATTCCGATCAAGTTCTCCCGAATTATTGGACTCGGATCCAAAATTTCACCACTTTTTACGATTTTTCGATTCTGGCGATTTTCCCTAAGGGTACCCCAAGGGAAATCCGTAAAAATTCGTCAGATCCCGACGAGGCCAATTCCCGATGCGTTGTGACCGGCAAGCTTCCAGTAGCTATTCCGATCAAGTTCTCTCGAATTATTGGACTCGGATCCAAAATTTCACCACATTTTACGATTTTTCGATTCTGGCGATTTTCCCTAGGGGTACCCCTAGGGAAATCCGTAAAAATTCGTCAGATCCCGACGAGGCCAATTCCCGATGCGTTGTGACCGGCAAGCTTCCAGTAGCTATTCCGATCAAGTTCTCCCGAATTATTGGACTCGGATCCAAAATTTCACCACATTTTACGATTTTTCGATTCTGGCGATTTTCCCTAGGGGTACCCCTAGGAAAATCCGTAAAAATTCGTCAGATCCCGACTAGGCCAATTCCCGATGCGTTGTGACCGGCAAGCTTCCAGTAGCTATTCCGATCAAGTTCTCCCGAATTATTGGACTCGGATCCAAAATTTCACCACTTTTTACGATTTTTCGATTCTGGCGATTTTCCCTAGGGGTACCCCTAGGGAAATCCGTAAAAATCCCGACGAGGCCAATTCCCGATGCGTTGTGATCGGCAAGCTTTCAGTAGCTATTCCGATCAAGTTCTCCCGAATTATTGGACTCGGATCCAAAATTTCACCACTTTTTACGATTTTTCGATTCTGGCGATTTTCCCTAGGGGTACCCCTAGGGAAATCCGTAAAAATCCCGACGAGGCCAATTCCCGATGCGTTGTGACCGGCAAGCTTCCAGTAGCTATTCCGATCAAGTTCTCCCGAATTATTGGACTCGGATCCAAAATTTCACCACATTTTACGATTTTTCGATTCTGGCGATTTTTCCTAGGGGTACCCCTAGGGAAATCCGTAAAAATTCGTCAGATCCCGACGAGGCCAATTCCCGATGCGTTGTGACCGGCAAGCTTCCAGTAGCTATTCCGATCAAGTTCTCCCGAATTATTGGACTCGGATCCAAAATTTCACCACTTTTTACGATTTTTCGATTCTGGCGATTTTCCCTAGGGGTACCCCTAGGGAAATCCGTAAAAATTCCGACGAGGTCAATTCCCGATGCGTTGTGACCGGAAAGCTTCCAGTAGCTATTCCGATCAAGTTCTCCCGAATTATTGGACTCGGATCCAAAATTTCACCACTTTTTATGATTTTTCGATTCTGGCGATTTTCCCTAGGGGTACCCCTAGGGAAATCCGTAAAAATCCCGACGAGGCCAATTCCCGATGCGTTGTGATCGGCAAGCTTCCAGTAGCTATTCCGATCAAGTTCTCCCGAATTATTGGACTCGGATCCAAAATTTCACCACTTTTTACGATTTTTCGATTCTGGCGATTTTCCCTAAGGGTACCCCAAGGGAAATCCGTAAAAATTCGTCAGATCCCGACGAGGCCAATTCCCGATGCGTTGTGACCGGCAAGCTTCCAGTAGCTATTCCGATCAAGTTCTCTCGAATTATTGGACTCGGATCCAAAATTTCACCACATTTTACGATTTTTCGATTCTGGCGATTTTCCCAAGGGGTACCCCTAGGGAAATCCGTAAAAATTCGTCAGATCCCGACGAGGCCAATTCCCGATGCGTTGTGACCGGCAAGCTTCCAGTAGCTATTCCGATCAAGTTCTCCCGAATTATTGGACTCGGATCCAAAATTTCACCACATTTTACGATTTTTCGATTCTGGCGATTTTCCCTAGGGGTACCCCTAGGAAAATCCGTAAAAATTCGTCAGATCCCGACTAGGCCAATTCCCGATGCGTTGTGACCGGCAAGCTTCCAGTAGCTATTCCGATCAAGTTCTCCCGAATTATTGGACTCGGATCCAAAATTTCACCACTTTTTACGATTTTTCGATTCTGGCGATTTTCCCTAGGGGTACCCCTAGGGAAATCCGTAAAAATCCCGACGAGGCCAATTCCCGATGCGTTGTGATCGGCAAGCTTCCAGTAGCTATTCCGATCAAGTTCTCCCGAATTATTGGACTCGGATCCAAAATTTCACCACTTTTTACGATTTTTCGATTCTGGCGATTTTCCCTAGGGGTACCCCTAGGGAAATCCGTAAAAATCCCGACGAGGCCAATTCCCGATGCGTTGTGACCGGCAAGCTTCCAGTAGCTATTCCGATCAAGTTCTCCCGAATTATTGGACTCGGATCCAAAATTTCACCACATTTTACGATTTTTCGATTCTGGCGATTTTTCCTAGGGGTACCCCTAGGGAAATCCGTAAAAATTCGTCAGATCCCGACGAGGCCAATTCCCGATGCGTTGTGACCGGCAAGCTTCCAGTAGCTATTCCGATCAAGTTCTCCCGAATTATTGGACTCGGATCCAAAATTTCACCACTTTTTACGATTTTTCGATTCTGGCGATTTTCCCTAGGGGTACCCCTAGGGAAATCCGTAAAAATCCCGACGAGGCCAATTCCCGATGCGTTGTGACCGGCAAGCTTCCAGTAGCTATTCCGATCAAGTTCTCCCGAATTATTGGACTCGGATCCAAAATTTCACCACATTTTACGATTTTTCGATTCTGGCGATTTTTCCTAGGGGTACCCCTAGGGAAATCCGTAAAAATTCGTCAGATCCCGACGAGGCCAATTCGCGATGCGTTGTGACCGGCAAGCTTCCAGTAGCTATTCCGATCAAGTTCTCCCGAATTATTGGACTCGGATCCAAAATTTCACCACTTTTTACGATTTTTCGATTCTGGCGATTTTCCCTAGGGGTACCCCTAGGGAAATCCGTAAAAATTCCGACGAGGCCAATTTCCGATGCGTTGTGACCGGAAAGCTTCCAGTAGCTATTCCGATCAAGTTCTCCCGAATTATTGGACTCGGATCAAAAATTTCACCACTTTTTACGATTTTTCGATTCTGCCGATTTTCCCTAGGGGTACCCCTAGGGAAATCCGTAAAAATTCGTCAGATCCCGATGAGGCCAATTCCCGATGCGTTGTGACCGGCAAGCTTCCAGTAGCTATTCCGATCAAGTTCTCCCGAATTATTGGACTCGGATCCAAAATTTCCCACTTTTTACGATTTTTCGATTCTGGCGATTTTTCCGAGGGGTACCCCTAGGGAAATCCGTAAAAATTCGTCAGATCCCAACGAGGCCAATTCCCGATGCGTTGTGACCGGCAAGCTTCCAGTATCTATTCCGATCAAGTTCTCCCGAATTATTGGACTCGGATCCAAAATTTCACCACTTTTTACGATTTTTCGATTCTGGCGATTTTCCCTAGGGGTACCCCTAGGGAAATCCGTAAAAATTCGTCAGATCCCGACGAGGCCAATTTCGGATGCGTTATGACCGGCAAGCTTCCAGTAGCTATTCCGATCAAGTTCTCCCGAATTATTGGACTCGGATTCAAAATTTCACCACTTTTTCCGATTTTTCGATTCTGGCGATTTTCCCTAGGGGTACCCCTAGGAAAATCCGTAAAAATCTCGATGAGGCCAATTCCCGATGCGTTGTGACCGGCAAGCTTCCAGTAGCTATTCCGATCAAGTTCTTCCGAATTATTGGACTCGGATCCAAAATTTCACCACTTTTTACGATTTTTCGATTCTGGCGATTTTCCCTAGGGGTACCCCTAGGAAAATCCGTAAAAATCCCGACGAGGCCAATTCCCGATGCGTTGTGACCGGCAAGCTTCCAGTAGCTATTCCGATCAAGTTCTCCCGTATTATTGGACTCGGATCCAAAATTTCACCACTTTTTACGATTTTTCGATTCTGGCGATTTTCCCTAGGGGTACCCCTAGGGAAATCCGTAAAAATTCGTCAGATCCCGACGAGGCCAATTCCGGATGCGTTATGACCGGCAAGCTTCCAGTAGCTATTCCGATCAAGTTCTCCCGAATTATTGGACTCGGATCCAAAATTTCACCACTTTTTTCGATTTTTCGATTCTGGCGATTTTCCCTAGGGATACCCCTAGGAAAATCCGTAAAAATCCCGAAGAGGCCAATTCCCGATGCGTTGTGACCGGCAAGCTTCCAGTAGCTATTCCGATCAAGTTCTCCTGAATTATTGGACTCGGATCCAAAATTTCACCACATTTTACGATTTTTCGATTCTGGCGATTTTTCCTAGGGGTACCCCTAGGAAAATCCGTAAAAATTCGTCAGATCCCGACGAGGCCAATTCCCGATGCGTTGTGATCGACAAGCTTCCAGTAGCTATTCCGATCAAGTTCTCCCGAATTATTGGACTCGGATCCAAAATTTCACCACTTTTTACGATTTTTCGATTCTGGCGATTTTCCCTAGGGGTACCCCTAGGGAAATCCGTAAAAATTCGTCAGATCCCGACGAGGCCAATTCCGGATGCGTTATGATCGGAAGGCTTCCAGTAGCTATTCCGATCAAGTTCTCCCGAATTATTTGACTCGGAATCAAAAATTTCACCACTTTTTACGATTTTTCGATTCTGGCGATTTTCCCTAGGGGTACCCCTAGGGAAATCCGTAAAAATCCCGACGAGGCCAATTCCCGATGCGTTGTGACCGGAAAGCTTCCAGTAGCTATTCCGATCAAGTTCTCCCGAATTATTGGACTCGGATCCAAAATTTCACCACTTTTTACGATTTTTTGATTCTGGCGATTTTCCCTAGGGGTACCCCTAGGGAAATCCGTCAAAATTCGTCAGATCTCGATGAGGCCAATTCCCGTAGCGTTGTGACCGGCAAGCTTCCAGTAGCTATTCCGATCAAGTTCTCCCGAATTATTGGACTCGGATCCAAAATTTCACCACTTTTTACGATTTTTCGATTCTGGCGATTTTCCCTAGGGGTACCCCTAGGAAAATCCGTAAAAATCCCGACGAGGCCAATTCCCGATGCGTTGTGACCGGTAA